>PVLA01007570.1:0-102913 GCA_004027455.1 Hydrochoerus hydrochaeris | reverse complement strand
GCTCCTGCTGGCTACTGAGCTGCTGGTCTGCGGACTCAGGGCCCTCGGTTCCCGGTTCCCGCAGAGCAATGGTGTTCTCAGATCCTTGCTGCTCCCCACAGCCGCTCTGTGTCCTGCTTTCTCCCCTGTCCTGCCCTGGGCCGGAACCCCCTGCAGGGGTCTCCAGAAACTGGCGCCACATTGCTAATAGTGTGCCCCACCGAGTTTTCACTGTTGCTTGACAAGCGTTGGATTTGCATTTCCTTAATTCTGAGTTAGGGCTTCTTTTCATGTAAGGACCTTTCTTTTTCTTTTTCTCTTTTTTTACTTGTTTGTATTAATTTTTATTTTTATTGGTACATGTTTGCAGTCCACAGTGATTATAGTCCTCAAAGGGCCTTTTTTGTTTTGAGGTTTTTGTTGTTGTTATACTTTGATTTTTGGTACTGGGAACTGAATCCAAGACTTTTTCACTGAGCTACATATCCATTCCTTTCTTATTTTTAATTTTAAGTGGGCTCAGCAGCATAGTGCCTGCCTGGCAAGCACAAGGTTGTGAGTTTGATTCCTGGTACAAAAAAAAAAAAAAAAAATTAAGACAGAGTTTCATTAAGTTGCCCAGGCTGGCCAGAAACTCACAGTCCTCCTGCCTCAGCCTCCTGAGGTGCTGCGATTACAGTATGCACCACCAGGCCCAGCTTCCTTTCTTCTTTTGAGAGTTATCTGTGCCTTTTCAACATTTTATTAATGTGGCTTTTAACCTCTCTCATTTGAGAGTTTGTGTGTTTATTGTAGCCCCCCCCCAATAGCACTGTGTATTGGTAACTAAGAGCTAGGTGGGGGACACGGCCCCTGTGTGCTCTGCTCCGTGGTGGGGTGAGCTGTCCTGAGCAGAGCAGAGCACTCATGGTGACATCATCCACACACACCTCTACGAGAACACTTTAGGCCTCTTCTTTCTGTGCTTAAAAATCAAACCAAGTTCACCGTCCTCCAGACTCACTGAGCACCCCAGGCTGGCTTTGCGGGGGCACCCGTGGGCTGGGGGTGACCTCCCAGCCATTGGACACCTGAAGCATCCCCGAGTGCCGAGTCCAGGGGCAGTGGAGGGCCCAGCTAGAGACCATTGCGGTGCCCCTTGCTGCCCTCTTCTCATGAAGACCACACCAAGGCAGCTGCCAGTCAGTGAGATCTGGAAAGAAACAGACTGCAAAACAATATGAAAAAGCGGAAGCCAGGTGACGCTGTTCTTCTGGGGAGGCTGGCCTCAAACCTTCAACAGTCCTCCAAGCCCCAGCCTCCTGATCACAGTGTGCACACTACACCTGGCTAATTTGGGTATTTGCAAAACTGAGTGTTGATGCATGCCTGTAATTCTAGCACTCGAGTGGCTGAGGCAGGAGGATTTCTGGGAGTTCAAGGCCAGCCTGGGCTACATAGCAAGACTGTCTCAAAAAACAAAAACAAAAAGCTGCTTTCTCTATTTGGGAAAGACTATAAGAACAAATGCTATGATCACAGTGCCGGAGCATCTTTACCTTTAGTGTTTTCTCCTTGTTGTGCTAAATTCCTAAGTGGCAGCCTGTTCCATCTGGTTCCTCGCAGGCACGGCAGCCAGGTGCTGCATTCAGAGACCATCACCAAGGCCCGAACCCGAGCTTGGCGCCATGGAGACTGAGAAGGTTCTGTCCTCCCCAGGTCACCAGAAACCGTGGGTCTTCCTCCTTACCTCTGGCTGCCAAGTTTAACTGAGAAAATAAACCATAGATTTACAACTTAAGAAATAATTTCAAGGTCAGCCTGAACCACATAGCAAGAGTCCACCTTAAATGGAACAAGCAAAACAAAAGCCAGGAATTCCCACTTGGCAGTGCCATCCCATAGGTGAATCAGACGGTGGGGCTAACCTGACTGCAGGGCCTGGCGCAGAGTAGAACTCAGTGACCGTCCACTGACAGCACTGGGCACAGGTGTCCTGCGTATCAGCGGAAGTGGCCTAGCTATGCCTCTCTCATTACAGCCACTTTCTTTCTATACGCCTGGTCTGTCACTGTGCATGAAACTTGTCTGCAGCTTTATCTCACTGAACATTCTCAACCATGAGCCAGGTGCACAGGTTGGAAGCTCTTCCGTTCATGGACCCTCATGGAACCAACGACACGTTACATCCCTACTGGGGCTCAGGCTCAGAAACCAGGACTTGAGCAAAGATATCCTCTGTCCAGACCTAGTTTATGTCTTATGACCCAACCCCGCCTCTCTTGAGGGAGAGAAATCAGGAGTAACAAGACAAAATATACTTCTTTGCCAGGTGCAGTGGTACACACCTGTAATCCTGGCTCTTGGGGAGGCTGAGGCAGGAGGATTTCAAGCTTGTGGCCAGCCTGGGCTACTTAGAGATCCAGTCTTGAAAAAAACTAATCAAAAAAAAAAAAAAAAAGAAAAGAAAAGAGGGCTGGGGATTTATCTCAGTGGCATAAACACTTGCCTGGCAAATGCAAGGTCATGAGTTCAATCCCCCATACCAAAAAAAAAAGAAAGAAAGAAAAGAAAAGAAAGCTAAGAATGAGAAAGAAGAAATAAGTAGCCCCCTTGGTAAGAAACTGCTGGAACCCACTCTCAGGGTTTGTCAGCAGTGAGGATCTGTTGAGCAGCTACAGGATCCGACTCTAGTCAGGCTGCAGGCCGGGGCCAGCCTGGATGCAGGGGAACGCAGAGGATGGCTGACCCGAAGTGAGTCCAAAACGAGGAGGAGCACAGCGCAGGAGCAGAGAAGGGCGCACACTCAGCTCCGAGTACTGTCACAGTCAGTCACTGATTCCAGCCCTGGGTACCTGCTCCCGACTATAACTAGCTCAGGAACAGCCTGACCCCAGGAGAAGCAGCCCGGAGGGGCCCCTGTCTCATGAGGGAAGGGGGTAAACATACACCCTCAGGGATTAACTGCCACTGCACCTACATGGCCCCCAGGCAGAGAGACCTCGGCCTCCCACCGGCCTCTCCCGCCCGCCCTGATGCCAGCTGTCTCCTTCCAGGTCACAGCGTCTCTGAGTGAACCCACCATGCAGAACCAGGCGCCTGTGGTGGTCGTGACCCAACCTGGATTCGTGCGTGCACCCCAGAACTCCAACTGGCAGACGGGCCTGTGTGACTGCTTCAGCGACTGCGGCGTGTGTGAGTATGGCAGCAGCCTGGGGTGGGGGACCCGGTGTGTCCCCACCCCGCAGCAGAAGCTCCTCCCCTGTCCCCGCACCTGCAGGCTGTGCTTGGTCACACATCCCTCCACCTTATTGCTCTGTGGTTGTCGCATACCTGGTACACAGTGGAAAGTTCCCCGGCCTCTCTATGAGCTCAGGGCGGAACCACTTCCCTTTACACACGTACACACACGCATGCACACACGCACGGAGCTTTCCCACCTGATCTGAAATAGGACTTGAGGGCGACTGGCTGTCCCAAGGCGGGCACCCCTGCCTTGCCTCTCCTGTCCCTTCGCTTTGGAAGCTCTCTGAGTGGAATCCCTCCGGGGACTCCGCCAAGTGAGTGTGGCAGGAGGGAAGTTTGGCTGTGGGATGGGAGTGGCAGAGGGGACCAAGGGCCTCTGGATTCTAACCAGAGGCCAGCTCACCCTCAGAACCTCTGCTCGCTAATCTGTTCACTCACAGAGTCCACAGAGAATTCTTAGCTAAGGAGAGAAAATGCAATAGCCTTCACCTCACCAGTGAAACTTTGGACGGAATCTAGTTAATAATTACACCAAGACAAATGAGATAGGAAAATGCATGGAAGGGTTTCTCCCGCCTCGGTGCTGTCTTGGTAGTCAGCAGCCTGGAACTCGGCTGTCAGGATTTTAGCTCAGCGTCTGCAATCGGAGCGGTAGCGCAGACTTTCCCAGCCGAACCTCTAAGGGCGAACACTCCCCCGCACCCCGGCCCTATCTCCCAGTTAAATGAATATGTAAGTTCCAGCCCAAGTCTCGCGGCTTCTTGGGGTGTACGGGGTGTAAAGCTGTCATGCTCTCCCAGAGCATGCTGGTGTTTCCTCATGACCTGCGGGGCTCACAGCTGGTCCCCCCGCCCCCGCCCGTCCTGCCTGGGGCTCGGCCACACTGAAGGAACCCAGCCTTTGGGACCCTGCACCAAGCGACCCTGGGGGCGGCCCTGCACCCCAAAACCCTACTGCCCTTCAGAGCGCAGGCGGCAGGCGTCCTCTGGGGCCCCGTGGGTGACCCTGGGCATTAGGCAGAGCCCCTGCTGCCCCCGGCGGGCTGGGCAAAGCGGTGACCGCGGCCTCTCCGTGCGTCCAGGCCTCTGCGGTGTCTTCTGCTTCATGTGCCTCGGGTGCCAGGTTGCGGCCGACATGAACGAGTGCTGCCTGTGCGGGACCACAGTGGCCATGCGCACGCTGTACCGGACGCGCTACGGCATCCCGGTGAGGGGCGCGGCCTGGGTGGGGGAGGGGCGGGGAGGGAGGGGGAGGGGCGGGGAGGCCCGTGGAGCCCCCACGCACCGCTGGGGCCCAGCTGCTGGCTGGAAGGGTTTCCTCCTGCTCAGGAACGGTAACTTTAAAAAAAAAAAATCCTGTCCAAGTCTTCACCTGTTGCCCTGCGGCTTTTCTCAGAAGTCACCAACTTAAACGTGAATCTCATCTGGAGGAACGGCAAGTTGGCACATACTATTAACCGCCACAGGAAATGAGGAAATCTACATAATAGTTTTTTGTTTTGGTTTGGTTTGGGTTGTTTTTTTTTTTTGAGGCAGGGTCTCACTTATGGTGCACGCTGGCCTCTAGCTTGCAGCACCCCTCCTGCCTCAGCCTACTGAGTGCTAGGATGATGGGTGTGCGCCACCAAACCCAGGTGCAAAAAATAATTTTAGAAACCTACTTTGTTCCATTAAAATTATTTCACTTTTCACTTAAAGTTTATTTTTTAATTATGAAAATGCATGCTATAGATAATTGTATGATGAATTCAAACAGAAATATAAAATGAAAAAGTGAAAAATGAACCACTTTATACCCAATTCCACTACCTACTGATAAACTCCATTAATAATTTGGGGTGCACCCTCATTGGGATTCTTCCTATCTCTGTACCTCATGGAAATATAGAGGTAAATATAACTATAAGGTTTTGGGTTTGGGGAAGCTCTATTGTTTTTTTTTTTTAAACTGGGTTCAAAAATGCAGATGGGTTCATGCTATACTGTAACGTTCTCCCACTTAATTTATGCTGACCTCCTTTCATGTCACCATATTATTTTTAATGACAGCATAATACTTCAACCTATAATTTAAACATTTCCTTTGCTTAAAGGATAAACAATGTTGCATTTTAAATATAACTATGCGCCTGCACTAACATTTTTTAGCAGCCTAATGTCCTAGATTGCAAGGTATACACATTCTGAAAAATACTACCAAACTTCCTAAAAAAGCTTATATCAATTTAAACATATTATCCTTTATTTAAATTTACTAATATTGTATAGTATATTTTAAAATTTTATCAGAGAGACAAAAGTGATATCTCGTTGTTTTAGTTTAATTTTCATTGGTCAGATTAAGAAACTTTCGGAAACCAGTCAGGAGCCAAGTGTGGTAGTGCACACCTGTAATCACAGCACTCTGGGTATCTGAGGCAGGAAGATCTCAAAATGAAATTCAGCCTGAGCATTTTAGCAAGTTAGTGAGATCTTGTCTAAAACAATTTTTTTATTTTATGGAAAAAAGGTTAAAATTTTTTTTTATAATAAAACAATAGGAGAAGAAGGGCTGAGAGTTTAGCTCAGCAGTACAAGAACCGGCATGGCAAGCTTGAGGTCGTGAATTTAATCATTGGTACCAAAAAAAGACAAAACTATTTTTTAAATTATGAAAATGCACAAAATATATTAATAAACAATAGGAGAATAATCATTAATACATTGCATATTGTTACCTTCAGAGTACAAGACATGGGCAATAAAATTTTGTCCAATCAATATTAACACAAAGCTTCCCTTTCAATGAACTGACACTAATAGTATAACTGACTTGCTTCTTTTTTCTCCTTTTTCCTAAAAATTGTTTAAAATTTAAAAAAAAAAAAAAAAGACTAGGATGTAGCTCAACATGAAGGTCATAGACTCAGTCCCCAACATCCCAAAAAAGGAAAGAAAAAACTTTGAGAACGTCTATATTATCATATTTATTGCCAGTTAACTATCTATATTCCACCCTTATATATTGTTTCTTTCAGAATGTAATAGATCCGTGTGACCTCTTTATTGTGATATTATTTAACATGAACTTTATCAAGATTTTAAAGGCCCATTATGCAGTTCTGGGGCTTTGAAAAATTAGAAGACATCTGAAATGAAAACTTTAGATAGTTTTAATAAAATGTGGAAAATGGAAAGGGAAAAGAAATAAAAAATATTCTAAAGACCTTACTGTATTTGAAATTGGTAATGAAATATAAGTAGAGAGTAAACTTGAGGTAAGTGTTAATCAGAAAAAAAATAAGTTGTGATGAATCTGAAAGAGAACAAAAAGGACCAAGAATGACCCATTGAACAAAGTGACCACAGCCCTAAGTCCTCCCTCCTAACCCTGCCTCTTAGGGCTGCAGGTCCCAGGCCTGCCCAGCACAAACGCTAACCTAACCCTAACCCTAACCCTAACCCTAACCCTAAAGAGACCACAGCCCTAAGTCCTCCCTCCTAACCCTGCCTCTTAGGGCTGCAGGTCCCAGGCCTGCCCAGCACAAACCCTAACCTAACCCTAACCCTAACCCTAACCCTAAAGAGACCACAACCCTAAAGAGACCACAGCCCTAAGTCCTCCCTCCTCATCCTGCCTCTTAGGGCTGCAGGTCCCAGGCCTGTCCAGCCCTAACCCTAACCTAACCTGAACCCTAACCTAACCCGAACCCTAACCTAACCCTAACCCTGAGCTCAGGGCTTCTCTGTGCCACCTGAGCTCGGCTCTGCTCTGCTTCCTGCACCCGACATCCCAGCTGCTTTCATCCCCCCAGACTGAACCTCTCTGGCATATTCAACCACCACTTCCTGTTTTTCTAACGCAGCTTTCACTTATCAAAGCCCTGAGCCGCGTCGTTTTTAAGCGATCTCAATTTGCAGGGCTTGTTGAGGAAACTGTAGCCCTCGGATTTCTCTCTCCTCTCAGGGAACAGACCTTCGCGGCAAACCACAGACTTGTGTTGTTGCTTCACGACCTCTGGGTTTGGGGCACTGTTTGTTTTCCTCCCACCACAAAAGAGAAGAATTTACCCAGCTATACCCTCTCCCAGCCCTCCTCAGGCCCACGAAGTTGACATGACTTTGGTTAGTCACAGAGGTAGCACTGATGTTATGATACTTAAACTTCATTCACCTGCAGAGTGGAGTCTTGTTGTGAACATGACTAATTTCCTGGCTAAACTCCCTTTTCTTGGTATAAGTAACTATTGTTGCTGCTGGGTGTGGTGGCATATCCCTGCAATGCCAGCACTTGGAAAGCTGAGGTAGGAGGATCACTGTGAATTTGAGGCCAGCCTGGACTATACAATGAGTCCAAGACCACCCTGCACTACACAGTAAGACTCTGTCTCAAAAACAAAAATGTAAATAACTATCGCTTTATTCATGAGTCGTTTCTCTCCATTTTCTTACAAGTACCTTAGCCCTGAATCCTTCGCTAGTTTCTAAATCTCACGCCAGACATCCTGACCTGCCCAGCTTCCTCCTGCCACGCACTGAGCGGCAGCCTTGGAGGCCCAGAGGGGCCACCGCAGGCAGAGCTCTGAGCTCCTACCCCCTGCAGCTCCACTGCGCCCACAGCCCTAAGGCATAGGAGAGCCTTTGGGGTCCTAAAAAGGCGTGAGAGTTCCGTAGAAAAGCCAAGGAGCAGTTCCCCACTTGCAGCCACCCAAGCTGCACCCCAAGGCGCAGAGGCTCTTGGTTCTCTTCGGGATCCCTGAAAGTCACTGCGATGGGTGCGTCCTACCTTCTTGTCACCCTTGCGTTCGTTCTCACACAGGGCTCCATCTGCGATGACTACATAACAACGCTCTGCTGTCCCGTTTGCTCTCTTTGCCAAATCAAGAGGGACATCAACCGGAGGAGAGCCATGAATGCATTTTAAGGACTGCTACGGTGAGTCGGTGCGGAGGGTGCCCGGATCTGTGGAGTGTAGACATGTAATTAGGGGCGTGTTCGTTATCCCTCCCGCCTCCCAAAGCGCTCTTGGCGGCGGCTGCCTCTTTGGACTGGCTTGAAGTAAGGTGTCTTGGCAGTGCCAGCCCGGGCTCAGCCCCTACGTCATGCACCATGACAAAGCTGGACAGGAAAACGTCCACAGTGAGAAGACAGAGAGGGAGCTGAGCAGAGTAAGTGACATATGCTCAGACAGCTCTAGAGAGAGGCATGGGGAAGGCAGCCTGTGCAGGTTAGCGAGTTAGTGAGACCCTGTTCGAAAACGAAAAGGGGCTGGGCTGTAACTCAGTGTCAAGGCTCTGGGTTCCAATCACAAACGAAAGAAAGAGAAGGAAGAAAGAAGGCAGCAAGGTGGAAAGGAAAGGGAAGGAGAAACAGAAGGGAAGAAAGGAAAAGGAATGGATGAAGGAAGGGAAGTGAAAAGAGAAAAGAAAAAAATAGATTGAAGCCAGGTGTGATGGCACACACATGTAACCCCAGCACTCAGAGAGGCTGAGGCAGGAGAATTCCAAATTTGAGCCCAGCCTGGGCAAGACCCTGGTTCAAAATAAAAATAAAAATGCCTGGGAATTAACTCGGTGCAAAGATCTTGGGTTCAATCCCCAGTACTGCCAGAGAGAGAAAAAGAGAAGGAGAGGTAGAGAGAGAGAGAGGAACAAACTGAAAAATAAAAATTAACATTGGAAAATAGTATTGAGAGCAAAGAAGTTGCAGGAAGGCGTCTCTTTAAAAGAGGAGAGACACCCCTGCCAGGAACCCAGTGTTTGAACCGGCACTGCCCCTCCCTCCCAGGGTGCACAGGGACCCTTCCAAGGCACAGCCTGGAGAGGACGGGGGGGGGGGGCCAGCCGGGCCCCCAGAAGACGCGCTCAGCCCGAGAGCAGGGCTGGTGTTCGCGTGATGAGTCCCTGGAGCAAGGGGCAGGCGGGCCTGGGCCCAGCCGCACGGCATGTTCTGCAGAACCCGGCCCGGTCCTCAGTGTCAGGGCCGTCACCACCCCCCAGGCCTCCCCGCCGCCAGCTGAGTGTAGTGTGACACTGGGACGGGCACTGGGACGAGAAGGGGTCCCGGTAACACGGAGGATGGAGGACAGTGCGGTTTGCTCACAAACGGCTCCTCGGTACTGGCTCCTCGAGGCAGTAAGCCGCGGGCTGCTGCCCGGGCGCGGGCGGTGCCGGGCGCGTGGGGACCCCGGCACCCGCGCTGCTCTCCCACGGCTGCAGGGTTCTGCACACAGAAGTGCGTTAGAAATACAGAAGTGGACTGAGAAAAGCCCTCACTGTTCTGTGTCCCTTCTAGGTGAAGAACTGCGGCTGAAGCACCTGAAAACCACCGTCTCCGCGGCCTCGAGATTTGCCTTTCATAACTGAGACAGGATGGATATTTGTAATATGGGTGATGGCACAAAAAAATCACATTTTTGATTTTTTAAAGGAATGTCTCTTAGCTTAGTTTCTCTTTCAGTGTCAATTGCTGGCTTATACTTTTCTTTTGTAGTCCAGGCTGGCCTTCAACTCATGACAGTCTTCTTGCCTCAGCCTCCTGAGTATTTACATTACATTTAAAATACATATCAAATAAAAGATTTTACTATCAAGATCCCTGTTTTGTCTCATTTTGTGTGCGGTGCTGGGGATTGAACCCAGGGCTCCTGCATGCCAAGCAGGCACTCGGTGCCCCAACCCCAAGCAAGACTCTCACTACACATCTTGGCCCCTAGTAAATCACATAATTTTGTTCTTACATTTTGGTTTCTTAGCAAGAGATTCTGGTCCCCAGCAAGTCAGCTCTTTCACCCTCATGTGTTAGGAAAGAGAGAAAAGGACCCTCGATACCTGCTCTGTGGCGGTGGCAGGACCGCGCCTGGCAGGCCTCGCAGTGAGGGTGGCTGGCCTAGACCACCCCGTCCAAGAGAGGGGGTGTTGGGGAAGCCCGGCCTGGTGAACAGCTGCCTAGAGAGAGACACCAGCGAGGTGGTCAATCACATGGCAGCTGGAACTCAAAAGTTAGCCCAGTCCCAGTCCAAAGCCAGAAGGGAGGTCGCCAGCCACCCTCTCAGATTCTGGTTTTCACCTTCTCTCAGGAAGAGTCCCAGCCGTCCTAGGAATCTGTCGATCTCCCCTTGTTCTTGCCCTTATTTATCAGAAACACTCAGTGCACAAGAGCTGCCTGGTGGACAGACATACCGCTATTTCTCCTACGGCCCTGGGGTGCCAGTCCCTGCCCGCCAGAGCCACCCCCAGGCCAGCGCGAATGCGGACGTGGCGGGGCTCCATTGAAACTTGTGTACAGAAAGCATCGCGGGAGCAGAGAGTAGAACGAGGAGAGAAATGAGTTTTCTGGCCTGAGGAGGCCCTCAGACCCTCCTCCCTGTATCTGCTGACCTCCGAAAACAGCCTGGAATCTGTTTTCTTTCCAAAGATTCAGATAAGGTTGACAAGCGTGTTCCCGTAAGGAGTGCCTGACCTCCCGGAATTCCTGGAGTCTGTCTTGTTTCAAGGCTAACTGTAAACCTGCAACGGGGTGGCTGACTGCCTTCCGTGACCTCCTGCACGCTTCCAGGCCCGGTTGTGGTGGCTCCTCCCAGCAGGGGCTTCTGCCCAGTGGTCCTGCCTCACTTCCCAGCTGCACATCGAGGGTTTCTTCTCTTTGGCTTTCCTTTCCTTTTGAATATAAGGTGCCAGAGAAGCAATGAAAATTTCATTATCAAACTCACATGACTCAGTTTGTGTTAAACATTGGGTTAAACGTGTGGGACCACTGTTGGCACATTTTGGGTCCCATTGGTCCTCCCACGCTGTCTCCATTGCATCTGAAGGGTGGGGAGGCAAAGCTCGGCGCCTTGCAGGGGACTCCCCGCCCCCACTCTGAGTGCCTCTCCCTTCCAGGTACCTGCAGCTCCTGTTACCTCTCCAGTTAGCTGGGAACCCTCAGCAGCAGGGAGGCCCCAGCGTTTCCCCAACCCTCCCTCGGCCCACTCTCCTGGCCCTTTCTTACTGCAAAGCTCCCGATTTCTCCCACCTCCATTGCAAATGCTCTTAGCATTTTGAATCCCAACCACTGGTTGGAATCTAGGAAGGAACTGGGTTTTAGACACTAGCCTGGGACACTGGGGCTGGCCACAGTGGCCTAGGCTTTTCATTTTGTTTTGTTTGCTGATTCTTTGCAGTTTTTTATGTAGATAATCATGACAATTGTGAACGAAGAGTGTTTTACTTCTCTCTCCCAATTTGTGTAAGCTGTTATTCCCTTTCTGGTCTCGTTAGCTTGGCTAGCAATTCCAGTGCAATGTTAACAAAGAGTTGTTCTCATTCCCAATGGTGATCGAAACGTATTTGCCACCATGCAGGAAGGAATTAGGGCCAGGCATGGTGGCCTGTGCCTGTAGTCTTGGCTACTCAGGAAGCTGAAGCAGGAGGACTGCTTAAGGTCAGGAGTTCGAGACCAGTGTGGGCAACACAATTGAGATTTGTCTCAAATAAGCAAATGAAGAAATGTGACCTATTAGATATAGGATTTTTTTTTTTTGGTAGGTGTTCTTTATCAAGTTCTTTATCCAAAAGCCAAGGTGCCGTGCTGGGCAGGAGCACCGCAGGCCGCAAAGGCCCAGCTCAGTGTGGTACTGGGTAAGGGGGCCATCCACCTGGCCCCCTCTAAAGGGGTCACAGCTCACACCGCTTCCTTTCTTGACCTCGCTATTGCCGGGGATTCTCTCATCGAAGCGCTGTGATTCAGGGGGTTACATAAGTTACATCAGGTTTAGGCTTTTATTCCATTCTGTTCTACAGAAGCTGACTTCTTCAGGTTGAGTATCTTGCAGCTCTTAGCCAGCC
Source organism: Hydrochoerus hydrochaeris (assembly GCA_004027455.1). Classification (NCBI taxonomy): domain Eukaryota; kingdom Metazoa; phylum Chordata; class Mammalia; order Rodentia; family Hydrochaeridae; genus Hydrochoerus; species Hydrochoerus hydrochaeris. Next base: position 90,903 of record PVLA01007570.1, on the reverse strand, counting down.
AGCCGCTCCTGCTCCAGCAGCACGTGTCACAGAGTGCTTTACCCTTCGGGAAGCATCGCTGTGGAATTGTCACTGCTGCAAAAGGCCTGTGGGCCCAGATGATGCTGTCTTGCAACGGTCCCCAAGCTGAGGCAAACTGTGAGAATGCCAAGTGTGACGGCTACAGGACAGAGCCCAGGACCGCTCAGAGTTCTTACCCAACCACTCATAATCCACTTCACACACTTGCATATAAAAAAGCAAAATGAAGATCTGGGAAGTTTTTTCCTCCTTCTAAATTCGTAATCTGCTGGATGTTGTTGGATTACAGAAGGCGGGGTGTGTTTTCTGGTAAACATGAGGTTGGCCGCAAGCACCACTCCTGCACTTCACTGGGTCACAGGGGAACTGGGGGAACCTGGTACCACGGAGGGTTCTGGATTGGCACAGGAAGCGGTCCCACGCCAGGGCACGGTCTCGCCTCACGAGCCTTGGGCTCTGAAGCGCCTCCCTGTGCTGTCACTGACCTAAGTGTTAGCACCAGTTTCATCCCATTTCACTTTCTGGTCCCTGTAGAAGAACATGGGCCAGAGGCAAGCGAAATACTCACACATGCACCGTTCCTAGTTTCTGTACTCAAAACCTTTGAACGCTAAAATTCTCCTTCATTTTAGACAGACTCCTGCCCTTAGCCCTGATGGTTCCTGGCAACGACTTTTATTTCACAAAGGATGAGAGTGATGTCTTCGTCTTGGTTTTCTTGCCTCAGCATAGCTTATAATGCTGATTCAAAGTCGGACATAATGAATCAAGTAACAGGTAAACAGTAAGACCTGGGTACAGTTGTAGCTAACCAGGGCAGGAGTTGGACTGTGTCTGCTGTATGTAACTGGAAGAGGCTTCTGTCTCCATGTCCTTCTTTCCCATTGTTCAGGTTTTCCTAAGAGTTCCGTCTTCAGCAGAGTCTGCCTTCCAGTGCTCAGTCACGATAGCGCCCTTATCCCGGATCCCTGTCAATGTGGTAACCAGGAGGGAAGATCTGGGAAGGATTATGTGCCTTCGTATCTCTGGCTTGGGCCTGATTCCCCAGGCTGTGGTCTGGTTTTATTTTGCTTTCCTTGCCCTATGTGAGACAAGAAAAAGCAGCTGGAACTGTCTACCCCTTCTCTCCTCAGCCTGGTTCTGGCAAACCTGACAAAGGCCTTCCTTCCATACCAACCCCCTTAATGGTGGGGCGCTCCACTGAGTCAGCTGCCCCTGGAGTGTACTTCGGAGCAGCTGCTTGGCCTCCCTTTCCTGCAGGAAACTCAAAGGGACCCCACCCTTGACCAGAAGAGTCTAGCAGGGACACTGGGGTTCACAGCTCCAGTCACCAACACGGCGCCTGAGCCAGTGCTCCAACCTTACTGGCGCCAACAGCACCCCTCCAGGAAGGTGATCGCTTCAGTTTTGGGATGGTTTGCTCAGTGGATGTAAAAGCTGTTAATTTTCAGTTGACTTCTTGTTGCTGTGAGGAAGGCTATGGTATGCTGACTTCCTGTAGGTGCCGGGGCAGAAACCGGAAGCCAACTATGTACCTTCCATCTTTCAGCACTGGGGACTGAACCCAGGGCTTTTGCATGGAGCTACATCCCCAAGGCCTTTTCTCAGTCTGGGACAGGATCTTCATGTTCTCTAGGATGGGGCTCCCTCCCTGCCTCTGCGGGAGGAAGGGCACCCGCTTGCCTGTGCTGTTGCACCCAGGTCCTGGGAAGCACTACCCTTACCTCCTGGCTGTGACTGAGGAACAGGCATTACAACGGAGCTAGGTATTTATAGCACATGGTATACATCAATGTCTGCTGAATTGAAGGAAAATGGGGAAAAACAATTTTTAATACTTTTCACTAATTAAAAACAAAGTACTACTTTTATTTGGCTCATTTCTCCATTTATTAGGATAATCACATTTGGAGAAGCACAAAGCACTTAGGTTTTACATGACTACAAAGTTACCACAAATCCCAAACTTTTTAGCCATAGATATTTCACCTCTGTTTAAAGAAAAGGCTTTGAAAACATCGTAGTTAGCTTAACACACCGGCCCTGCGTGGACGGGGACTACACATTTGCGAATGCTTCCACCTCCTGGCCACTGCCTTCTGTAAGAGGAACCAGATGAGCATCAGAAATATGCACGTGGACATGGAGGAGGGGCCCACACGTCCGCCACCCGCACCATGGAAGCAGACACGGCGTGCAGAGGCCCCCGCGCCTCACTGGGCCATCTGGGCCTCCATGGCCTGTGCTGTCCACTCTGGGGCCGTCTGGCTGATCTTCTCCAGAAGGTTGTTCACCTGGAAGCAGAGGGACTGGATCTGCTTGTCCCAGGTGGGCAGTGCTTCCCGAGCTAGGGAAGAAAAGGAAATACAGGAGGACATAAAATGAAAGCTACTTCTCCAAATTCACAGCAAATGTGAGTTAAAAGATAAATAAAGAAAATTTTTATAAGTTTACTCAAAAATCTTGGCTAAAAAATTGAGCTGATTAAAGAACAGTTAAAAATCCCAACCACAGACAAAAGTAAAAACATAGACACACAGATACATGTATTATACTCCTGAAGGCAAAATAAAACAGCCAACTAAACGACATGGGCCAGAATCACGGCAAGGACAGACACCAAAGCAGGTTTTCTGGCACTACTGCTCCTGAGTCCCACAGCACTGCCACCTAGTGGGGAAAGCACATCTGTGTTTAGGTCCCAGGCTGCCTCTCAGAGGATTCCAAGCAGCTGTCCTGCCCGGCCCAGGGACTGGTTTCGAGGAAGACAATTTTTCTGTGGAATGGGGGAAAAGAGGTGGAGTAGCCTCAGGGTGACTCAAGAATATTGGGTTTACTGTGCACTTTATTTCTAATTCATAACAAGACAATTATGCAACTAAGCATACTGCAGAATCAGTGGAGCCCTGAGCTTGTTCTCCTGCATCTAGACTTGATGCACCATCATAATCAAGGAGCATGCTGGGTGACAGCTGTCAACAGAGATGGCAAACAAAATAATGGGTGGGCCATGCATGTAATAAAATAAGTGTCGATTCTGACTTAAAACCTACCTCAAGATACCGCTTAATCACCACCTGCTGCTATGGGGTTTTTAATGAATCTGTAAGCGACTGATTCTTGATGGTCTCTGTGCACTCAGACTGTCCCATCATCTGAATCTGTATTTGCAGTCTCCCCCCAGCACGAGCCTCACTACCTTAGCTCCATTCACCTGGGAGCCTCAGGCACTGGATCCTCGCAGGGAGGATGCAACCCAGGTCTCCTGCACGTGCAGTTCACAGTAGGGTTTGAGCTCCTATGGAACCGCGTGCCCCAGGGATCTGAAGGCGGTGGGATTCCAGTGGGAGTGCCAGTGGTGGGGAAGGGCTGCCACCTGCTCACCTCTGGCAGAGGGCTGGGAATCCTGCTCCACGAATACACATAAATGTAGCACTTAAAAATATATTTTTAAAAACTAACAGCAAATACCAGAGACATTATCTTAAATCCACCTGGTTTTTCTACTAGTGGTATTATATGTAGTAAGAAATGAAAAAGCAGAGAGAAGTCTCATTCAAAACACCACCAAAAATTTACCTCAAAAAGGTCCAGATTTAATGAAAAAGAACAAGGTCATAACAAAGGACACAAATACCTTAGACATAATGAGATTTCCAAATCAAAGGATACAATACATAATTATCACTCCTTCCCTTTATTGTATCAATGGATAGTCTCCATTTTATATTTTGTTTTATAACAAGGACAAAATCTTAAAATTAAAAATGGAAGAATCGGCATTTAAGAATAGCCAAGATGATTTTGAAAATGAAAACCTGCAGGAATTGTGGCATATCCACGCCAGACACCAAAGGGTCACGGATTCTATGATTCTATTTACAAATACGCAGGACAGGTAAATCTATAGAGACAAAGAACTTCCAGGAGTAGGGGGAAGGAAGAATGCAGCTCACTGCTCCATGGAAATGGGTTTCCATGAGGAGACAAAACTGCTTTCAGCAGAGATGGAGGTTGCACACATGAATGTATCACTTACCACAGAGCTGTTTAGTTCAGAATGGTTAATTTAGTTTGTTAAGTGAATTTCAATTCAATAAAGAAATAGTGAGGGGCCAGAGGTGTTTTGCAGATAGTAACATTAACTATAAATTTGTATATCATATTGTTACCTGTCAATGGAGTGAAGTACATCCAAAAATGGATGTGGACACTAACACATGTCAAAGAACACAACTCAAACAGAAAGGATGTTTTAGTTAATAAATTAGACTTGCATAATTGGTTTTCATCTGAAAGAAACCAGATCACGCCCTACAATTATCCAAGACATAAACTAGAGTCTCATTCTCTCTCTTCATATAGGTTTTAGGGAAACATTAATTTCACTTTAAAATGGAGAAGATTTTTTTCAAAATTTTTTTGCAATGCAATAATCACAAAAGTCATAGAACAATTACGTGCATATTTGGCTGCACAAAAATAAAAAAGGTGTGTTTAGAGTATGCATTTCATTCCAGAAAACAACCAACAGGACACAGGAAACATCTGCAACACATAAAACAAAGCTAAAGTGAACACACTTAATACAGGACTCGGGTGTAGTGGTGCACGCCTATAATCCCAGCACTTGGGAGGCTGAGGCAGGAGGACTGCTGTGAATTCAAGGCCAGCCTGGGCTATATGGTGAGACCCTGTCTCAAAAAACCAAAGAAAAATAAAGAAATCAATCAAAATCAATCAGTCAAGCTATAAGAAACTGATACTGGAAGGTCAGAAGAAGTATAAGTGAATAAAGGAAGAAATAGACAAGGAAAAACTAACATTGATGCCAAATACAAGGAAAAATACTGAACTTCACTAATGTCATGGAAATGCACAATACAATACAAAAACACAATACAATACAATACACAAGTAACTTCCTTCCTCTGAACTGGCAGAAGATAAAAAGTGATCATTTCCAGCTATTTATGATTCATTCTCTCATATGGATGGAATCCTAATGGTGATACTTTTCTGAAGATACACACATACACACACACACACGTATCTGTGTATTTTATATATACACATGTATATGTATACATCCATACATATATGTATGTATGTATATATATATATATATATATATCCTTTGACTCACTGACTCAACAGTATTACTTTTAAGACTTGGTTCTACACAGCAAGCACTAGTATATAAAACATATGCACATGGTGAGCAGCTGAAGTCTATGAAATATTATAAAACAAATTAAACTTCTATCTACTGACTCAAAAATATATCCATGGTACAGTAAGTTTAAAAAGCAATTTATAGTGGCCTGCAATTTAGCTCAGCAGCCTAAATACCTGCCTGGCAAGTACGTGGTCATGAGTTTGATCCCCAGTACCAATAAATAAAATTTTAAAAAGCAATTTATATAGAATATTATGTACTTTATAACCCCATAATGCCACTTTTTAAAAGCTGTACTTAGCAAGGCACACAAGGGGAACTGACAAACACTGGATCCATTGGGGAGCTGAAGTTGGAAGGGCAGAGGTGGGAGCAGAGAGGTCTCATGAACTCTCCTCTATCACTGACTGCTTTACTTCTTATGTGCATGGTTACCATTATCACTTCCAATCCAAGAAAATTAGAAAAGTATGTCACATTTTATTGACCTGATACAAATGAACTCCAGTGGTCTTTCCTCAGGTGACCCCTCTGCATCCTCCATGCACACACAGTAACCGTGCTTGCTTCTCACTGTGCCAAGCACTGGATGCTGAATAGAATACACCTTGGGAGAATAGGCAGATTTAACACCTACTGTTAAGCTCATCTGTGAAGTGGAAGCAGATATTTAGCAAACACTTTTACAACTGAAAATAATTAGGGTTAATGCTGGGAAGAAATTCAGGATGACACAGGAACACAACTGTAAGCCATATTTAATCCAGAGAGACAAGAAAATCACTACGAATTAACCTTCTTCCAACTGACAGGGACAAAACGGCTTAAGAGGATGGATATTTTAGGACATCTGACAAAGGGAAGAATTTACAATATTGAGAAAAAGAAGAAGAAAAAAGAAAGAAAAAGATGTACATGGTCAGACTTCAAGAGAAAACTAAAATGGGCCAGACAGAAGCTCTACAATCTCTGCAGAGCTTTGTTCTACAAACAACAGGGAGGCCAAATGTACAGGGCCAGTAGAGCATGGCATGATCCAATCCTTTGTTTTAGTTTTCTTGTTTACATTTGCACTTTTAAAAGATCGCAGTAACTCTGGTTGTATAGTTAAGAAGTGATTTCTCGAAACCAGAAGAGTGCAGTGGTACAGCAGGCAGACTAGGCTGGCAAACTGCATGAGAGGAAGGAAAGGGTGTGAGTTCCACATACCACCATCCAGGGTATTTCTGGGCAAGGGAGGGAATGAGGGCTGGAGGAAGTAGCACAGGCAGTTTCTGAATGTCAGGCCAGCTGTCAGGTCACAGGGATAATAAACTCAGGTGTGGATATGTGCTCCTTCTGAGATCCTCATAAAGCAATCAGCAGAGGCAGCACGCTAGTGAAGGTCGGCCAGGGGTCTTGAATCAGAAGCCAGCTTGCCACATCCAGCCAGCATCCACACAGAGATGGCAGTGGAACCCGAGGGAGCAGACAAGATTACCTACGGAAACTCAGCAGTGCTGGCAGAGGCCTGGGATTACATTGTAAGTCACTCCAAATTTAAAATGAAAGGCATCACAAAATCTACAGAGATGATTTTAAAGAAAACCTGGGAAAACAGGAAAAGCAGGAGAACAGGGAGGATGAGATGACAGCTGTCAAGGCAGCAGCAGCAATGGCAGAATGTTCACAAAGAAGTCAGGGTACAACACTACCTATCATGTTGAAACGTCAAGCTGTCACAGGTAAAAGGAGCTTTGCTTAAATAGGAAAAACCTGACTATGTTTAAATATTGAAAGAAGCCAACAGAGTCAAAAAAGATAAAAACCCAACAATACTCACTGCTGACCTCCCTTGGTTGGTGGGTGGCCGGGAGCAGGAGTGGGGAGAGAGCTAAGCACAAATGCAGGAAGTCAGTGGGCAATGCAACCAGTCCCAGAGCAACATCAAGGGAGAAAAAAGACTTTAGGTCTATACCTAAAATTTAAAGGTTCGTGACTCTGGTCAGGAAGCTGAAACAGAGCAGGATGTGACGGATGGTGCATGCTTGTAATTCCAGCACTTGAGTGGCTGAGGCAGGAGAATCATTCAAGTTCAAGGCCAGTCTGGGCCACACAATGAGTTCAAATCCAGGCTGAATTACACAGCAAATCTCAAACAAAACAAAAATTGAAATAATTTCACACTGATAGCTTTTTTTGTTTGTTTCTGTGAAACAGAACACAAGATTTTTTTTGTTGCTGCTCAAACAGAGGAAGAAAAAGTCAGAGATTTAAGAAAACTCAAGCTTTGAACACTCTCTGCAAGGCAGGAAAGAGTGAACTATAGAGCTGACCCTGAGTCCCAGCAGGTTGAGGGCCTGTGCACCTGACCTTACAGTGCTGTCTCTCTGGTGCCTGCCTCTCCTCAGCAGTGTCAGCCTGCTACTCAGGGCAGGCATGGAAAAGATGGAGAATAGGGCACTCAAAGTGAGGTTTTGCTGGACAGCTGGAAGAAGCCAAAAGGCAAGCAGATGTTCTCCAGTGCCTGTAAAACAGAAATCCAACCAATGGACCACAGAATCGAGGCTAACTAGAAAGAGGAGAATAGGCAAAGAAACAAAACCAAAAAGGGCTGGACAGCCTGACCAGGAGGAGCAGGGGTTCCTACGCAGTCCACAGAGGGCTATGAAGGGGGTGCCACTGCGAGAGACAGTGAGACAGGACAGAGGCTGCGGCTGGAATGAGATTCCAAATCAAACCTGGACAGGTAGAGAGCTTTGGGTATGGCAAAGCCCAGGGTGCAACAGAGGGAGGAATGAGGGGCTACGGAAGGGACCCCATGCACCTGGCTGCCCCTCATTTCCACACCTTTCACACCTGGTATGAGCTCAACAAATGAGTACATGAGTGAATCAAGACAATCTGAGAGGCAAATTTTTCCTTAGCTCAGAAAGTGTCACATTACGTAGATCTATAAATCTAACTTTTAAAATTATTGCTTTTGGAAATAAAAGTAAGTACATTCAGTGGTAAATCTGGGTCAAAGGAAATTATTTAACACCTTTTAATCGTAAACATACAACAGTTCTCTGCATTTCATTATGCCCAAAATACACAAAACTACTTACTTTCAAAATGAACAATTCCATCAATCTGGTCAATAAAACCATTCATCCGTCCTTCTGTTATCATCTGAGATGCTATCTTTTCTGCCTGTAAAACAGCAGAGCAGCATTTCTTTGAAACGTGGACAGTCATCTCTAATAGTTCCTCAGTGTGAGAAAAATGAAAGATGTGGGTTCAACGCCTGTAATGAGCTTCACGTGCATTCACCTGCCATTCATGAGAAGACTTCTTACAGGCCTGCCTATTCTCCTGATTTTTTCTGGATATTGTATAACCTGTCATCTTGAGATTGCTGGGATCTGTGTTTCTTGTTATGAAATTTTAAACATGAAGCCAGTCCTTTTACCAAATTTTTTCTTTGCTCAAAATTAAACAATTTTCCTTCTCACTATGCCTTACACCATTAAAAAAGCCAACTAGTTTTTCTCGTTTTATATCATTTCCATATCCACAGTATTTATTATTCTAAAATCTCTTTAGGAAATTAATGTTTTTAAATAAATAACTATAACACCAAGGAGTGGCCACAAGCCACCAGAAGCTAAAAAAGAAAGAAATATTTTTAAAGAAAAAACTGGCCAGGCACAGTGGTACACACCTATAATCCTAGCACTCAGGAATTGAGGCAGAGTTCGTGGCCAGCCTTGGTTATAGAGCAAGGCCCTGTGTAAAAGAAAGAGAAAGAAAGGAAGGAAGGAAGAAAAAAAGAAAGAGAGAGAAAATTGAAAGGAGGAAAAGATGCTCAAATACAAAAACAGAAATATTTAAAAAACAGAAGAAGCAAAAGATCCCCTGCCTAGCTCTAAAAGACATGTTCGCTATATAAGCAGACTGACTGTGACTTGGTCATTACAGTCTTAAATCACTCCTAACAGACTGTGACTACTATTTACTATTAAAAGTATATTTGGGTTGGGGATTTAGCTCAGCGGCATAAGTGCCTGCCTTGCAACCACACGGTCGTGAGTTTGATCCCTGGTACTGATTAAAAAAAAAAAAAAAAAAGTATATTCGCTTCCCTTACTTTCAATGTCTGAAAAAAAAAAAGCAGGTTTTAAATAGTTACTAAAGTCTTGGTCCACAACTTGGTACATTTTCTTTCCTGTGGAAGAATGTTCACAAGTAAAGAAACTGTTACAAGCCAGGCAGGGTGGCTCACACCTGAAATCCCAGCACTCGGGAGGCTGAGGCAGGAGGATAGTTCCAAGTTCGAGACCAGCCTGGGCTACAAAGTGAACTCAAGGCCAGCCCGAACTGCATAGAGAGACCCTGTCTCAAAAAAGACAAAAAGAAAAGAAAAGTAAAAAAAGAAAAGAAAAGAAACTGTTACCAAATCCTAAATTAACCAGATAAACAGAGATGGGACACAAAGCTACATAATTTCCAGGTGTGCAAGTCAGATGAAAGGAAAGCTATTTATTTTTAATATTATTTAAAAAGAAGAGAATCTTTTGCAAATGATAACTGAAACATCTTCTCAACACCACTAATAGTCTGTTAAATTTATATAAGGCAACCAAACCCTAAGAACTGAATTAAACTCCCTAGGAAATCAGTCCACTCTTACATTAACCCAAGCACAGAAGTTTCAAAAGAGCCTAGGGATTACCTTAAAGCTATTCTCGCAAAGAGAGAAAATGTTTAACCTTTGAGTCAATCTAGGACAGAAAAAAGAAGTAAAGTATATATCAAAATCTTTTTTTTTTTTTTTTTGTACTGGGGATCAAACTCGCAACCTCACACTTGCCAGGCAGGTGCTTAAGCCACTGAGCTAAATCTCCAGCCCCAAGGTACTCAAAATCTTACATAAATGAAAAATCATAAATCATTGTGAAGCGGGTTTAAACACATCCTAAACAAAGACTGTCATGACATGGGACCTGGCAACTCCTATAAGGTCTCTGTCCCAGGTAAGTATCGTAAGATACAATCAAAACCCCCCAAACAGTAAGGCAAATCCATTACGGTAGCATGTTGAACAGTACCTTACATGTGCTGCTTCCCTTGAGGCCTGGTATATATATTTCTACTTCAGTTTACATTTACCAATTATATATTTTATTTTCTCATTGCTTCTATAGTTTGGGTTTTAACCTTCTTTTTCATGTATTAAAGCCAAGATAATACCTTAGCAGCAGGGATCTCTAGGAGCGCACCAAGTTCTTCAAAGGTGATGTTATTATATAATTTGCTGGCCGACAACAGATTATGTTCAATAACAGCTCTGTCCAAAATGCTAGAACCTTAAATAAAAATAAGACATTTATAAGTCTGGCAATAGTGTGTGTATGTATGTATATATATATATATTTTTTTTTTTCTTTTTTTTCTTTTTTTCTTTTCTTTGAGACAGCGTCTGTGTAATTCAGGCTGGCCTCAAACTTGCAGTGATCCTCCTGTCTTAGCCTCCCAAGTGTTGTAATTATAGGCCTGGCCACCATGCCTAGCTAAAGTAGTTTAATACTTTAAAAAATGTACCTCTTTCTTGAAAATGCCTAGATATGCAGTAATTCATCATCATTATTATTTCACCAATTAATACTTAAGAGATAGGAAATGTTGCTTATTTCATACAGTTTAATATGTCATTCAACGAAAATAGTATTTAGGAACATGAATGACTGGTCAGTAATTACTAAGTGAATGAATTTAACCCTTTGGTCAGGATTTTGCTTCTTTGGGTTAAATTCACTGATCTGTCTTTTGTTGATTGAAATGTAAATTTATTAGCACAATAATCATGCAAGGTCAATAAAGTCCCCCTCCCAACTCTTTAGCACTCGCTCTGTGACAGCATGGGGACAATGCAGGAGGGCGCCCAGCCTTGCTGAGGACGGGGCAGGGGTGCTCCTAGTGGATGCTGGAGCCAGCGCCCTCAAAGGTGTGTGCAGGTTCCCGAGTGCAAGCTCTGCTGAACAATGCCCGACGTGGGTGACCACCGAGAGTCTGGGGAGCCTGCTGGGCAAGCCTCGCTCGCCATCACGGCCTCTTACTGCCCCCTCCCCATGAGTCCACCCAGGACCTAACCAGGGCTTCCTGTCTCCTAGGCAAACACTTTACTACTGACCCACAGCTTCAGCCCTTCACCCACAATCTTCTAGTTTTTCCTCTTAACTCCTGTTTCCCAGTGGTGGTGTAGTGGTAGCAGAACTGAAATTTCCTAAAGCTAGAACCTACAAAAATCTACTTGTAAAACCAACTGCATTTGTACACATTATCAATAAATAAACTGAGTTTGAAATTAGGAAAACAATTCTGTCCAAAATAGCATCAAAAAAGACCTCTGTCTTAGAAATAAAAATGTAAACCTGACAGTCTACAAAGTACAAAACACAGCAGAAAGAGACAGAAGGACCACATAGGTGGAAAAGCACAAAAGGCTACACACTAAAGATGGCAACACAGCAATCTTGAACAAAATCCAATTTGAAGGACTCACACTTCACAATTTTAAAACTCACTACAAAGATACAGCTACCAAGACACTGAGGTACTTGTGCACTCTAAGGAGATGGGATGCAAAGTCCAGAAACCGACCCTTGCCTTCCCGCACTTGCCAGGCAGGCACTTGTGCCATTGAGCTAAATCCCTGGCCCACCAAGACAATTCAACGGGGAAAATAAGTCTTCGCAATATGGCCTGAGACAGCTGGATACCCATACACAGAAGGACAGAGACAGACCCAGTTCCACCTGACACCACATGTAAGGATTAACTCAGCACTTAAATATAACCACTGAACTGTGAACCTTACAAGAAAGCAGAGCAAGTAAAGCTTCATGACCTGGGTTTGGGCAATAGTATCTTACATGACACCAAAAACACACAGAAAAAAACAAACCACACTTAAAATTAAAAGCTTCTGCATTTCAAAAGATACCATCAAAAATGAGAAGGAGTATATAACAAATACCATGGGGCTGGGGATGTAGCTCAGTAGCATAAGCACCTGCCTGGCAAGCACGAGATTATGAGTTCAATCCCCAATACCAAAAAAACAAAACAAAACAACAAAAAACAAATACCAGGAACATGTTTTAAAAAAAAAAGTGAAGGGGGCTAGAGGTATAGTTTAGTGGTGAAGTGCAGGCCTACCATGCACAAGGCACTGGGCTCAGTCACGGCACTGCAAATAAAAGAAAGAACGAGAAGGGAGAGGACACTCAGAATGTGAGAAAATATCTGTCATTTGTATGTACATATTTATATACAGGATATAAAAAGTCTTTCTACAATTAAATGATAAAAAGACACATGGCCCAATTTAAGAATTGGCAAGGAAGTTGAATATTTCTTCAGAGAAGACACTCTCATGGAAAATAAGCATATGGAAAAGTATTCAACGTTACTAGCTACCAAGGAAATGCAAGCCAAAATTACAATGAGCTACCATTTCACCAAATGGAATGGTTAAATTAAAAAGACAGATAATTAACAAATGCGGAAAAAATTGTAGAGAAATTGGAGGAAGCAGAATCACAAGTTCAAAGCCAGCCTGGGAAATTCAGCAAGACCCATCCTAAAATGTAAAGGTTAAAGATGTAGCTCAGGGCTGGGAATTCAGCTCAGCGGCACAGCACCTGCCTGGTAAGTGCAAGGTCATGAGTTTGATCCCCAGTACCAAAAAAACAAACAAACAAATAAATAATAAAAAGATGTAGCTCAGGGTTCCCCGGATTAATCCCCAGTACCACCACAAAAAGAAAGGGAGAGAAATCAGAAGCCTTATTCACAGCTGGAGGAAGCGCATTAAGACAGTGATTGCTCTGAAAACAATCCTGCCAGCTCCTTGAAAGACACACAAGTTTACCATGTGACCCAACAAGCCCATGCCTAGATATACAGTCAAGAGAATTCAAAGCATGTATCACCTAGACACCTTTACACAAAAGTTCACTCCAGCATCACTATGGCCCCAAAAAAGCAGCAAACTAATGTCCATCAAGTAAACAATTAAAATGGTACATCCACAGAATATAAATAAAAAAAAAAAAAAAAGGAAAAACTGATACATACCCCACAATGGATCAACCTTGAAAACATTATGCTAAGTGAAAAGGCCACATGAAATATGCAGAGCTGGGTCCAGGGGTTTAGTTCAGCGGCGTAAGTGCCTGCTTGGCAAACTCAAGGTCGTGAGTTCAATCCCTGGTACCAAAAAAAAGAAAAAAGAAATATCCAGAGCTGGATGTGATGGCACACACCTGTAATCCCGGCACTCCGGGAGACTAAGGCAGAAAGATGTCAAATTTGAACCCAGCTTTTGCATCACAGTGAAACCATCTCATAAGAAAAAAGAAAAGGGGAGCTTGGGAATGTGGCTCAACGCAAAAGCCTTGAGCTCAACAGAAGAGGGGCAGGGAGAAGTGGAGGAGGAAGAGAAGAGAAAAAATGTCCAGAATAAGGTAGAAAACAGATCTGTAACAATGTCACACAACTCTGGGGTTACAATAATACCCACTGGATTATAATTTCAACGAAAAACAACAAAAAACTATGTCTTAAGATTGCTGCTTAGGGATGAAATACGAACAAAGAAAACATCCAAGAAAGATAAGTAAGGGAGGGGTAATACCCAGCGTGGATGAATACAAACACTTTTCCTCTACGTACAGCCTCACATGAGAATAATGTGCTCCTCAGAAATACTAGTGAGTAGTCCTCTTTTCTGAAAATAATTATCTAATTGTCTTTCCACTTTTCTTTCATGACCAGAAAGCTCAAAGTCTAATCTGAAGCTCAACTATATCAATTATAGAAAGTTAAAATTCTATCTTGCTTTTAACTTGTGTGTCACACATCTTTAAAAAACATACATATACAGCCGGGCATGCTGGCTCACGCCTGTAATCCCAGCACTCGGGAGGCTGAGGCAGGAGGATCGTTGTGAGTTTGAGACCAGCCTGGGCTACAAAGTGAGCCCAAGGCCAGCCTGAACTGCACAGTGACACCCTTTCTCAAAAAAGACAATAAATAAACAAACAAACAAACAAACATATACAGATAGATAGCTGCTAAGAATACAAAGAGAATAAAAGAATTCCAAAGTAAAAACAAACAAGAGTAGCTACACTCAGCCTGGTGCAGTGGTGTACATCTGTAACCCTAGCTACTAGAGAGGCTGAGACAGGAAGACTATAAGTTCAAGACCAGCCTGGGGAACTTAGCAACACCCTGTGTCTCAAAACAATACAAAAAGGCTAGCTGTAGCTAGTTGTAGGGCACCCTAGGTTCAATCCCCAGTACCAGCACCCCTCAAAGAAAGCTAAAATCAACACATATATAATCAGCGACAGCGAATCTCTTGGAAGCATTCAGTGATAAGAGTCTACTGCAGCACGCGTCTCATAGGGTCGCCACCCATGACACACTCTATTCATGCATGGGCTATCCATTTATGTTTTCTAGCAGTCAAACAAAATGAGAGAGTCAGTTCATCACTTCAAGATGTGTTCAAAGAAGTTAAAACTAATTGCTCAGAAGAACCAGAACCAAACCTAAAACCATTAAGAAAACTTTCCTAAGGACATGCAGAAAGGTTCTATGAGACCAAAATCCTTCAGACAGAAAACTGAGAATCAACTGAGTTGGTTCTTAAAGTATTAATACAAGAAATTAAATAAAAGAAATCCAAGATGCAGTCAAGCCCTTCACTGCTCTGGCTTAACTGAGACCAGCAGGCTGGGAACAGAGTCTGCCTCCCACTGGCACCTGCAACCAAGAGCAGCAGGCTGGGAACAGGGTCTGCCACCCACTGGCTCCTGCAACCGAGAGCGGCAGGCTGGGAACAGAGTCTGCCTCCCACTGGCACCTGCAACCAAGAGCAGCAGGCTGGGAACAGGGTCTGCCTCCCACTGGCTCCTGCAACCAAGAGCAGCAGGCTGGGAACAGGGTCTGCCACCCACTGGCTCCTGCAACCGAGAGCGGCAGGCTGGGAACAGGGTCTGCCTCCCAATGGCTCCTGCTGCAACAATGCTGCAGAGCTCTTGCCTTGCTACGGGACGAAGGGTGCTGAGAAAGCAAGTCTCCCCAACTCGTGCCCATCCTGACCTTTTCCTTGTCTCTACTCGTCTGCATCTATAGTTTTAGTATCAGGTGCATCACAGTTAAAGCTACTTTAAAATTTCTACAGATAGCCATATATAAAAGAACTTATGTTCTAAGCAAAAATCTTCCTCCTGACCCAGGCAGTCTGACTGGAGCAAACCCATCTGTTCATCTGGAAACATGACACCGCAATCTATTCTTATTGGCAGCACTTTTACCCTGAGTGACCTTGGGCAAGCTGCTGTGCCAAACTGTGCTTGCTCTAAAATAGGACTAGAGAATCATGCTACTACAATCTGATGCCTAGTTATTTATCAGTAGTTTATGGTTTTGAAAAAGTTATTGTAAGTATAGTCTATAATTCTTCTGCTCTAAACCAGTTTCAAAGAAATGCATTATTCACAAAATACTTCCCAGTGAAGAGGACCAAGAGATGACAGTGGAGGAGAAAGAGACATGTTATGTGCATGCACTAATCCCTCAGAAATGTCATCATTTTGACTGTAAGCATGAGGCAATAAAATTTAAAAAACAGAAAACAAAATCCTTCTCAGTGACGGCCTTAAAAGAACACCTTGGGTGTGTGTTTGTGGAAGACATCCACCTTCAGTCAGTATAGGACTCCTTGTCCTTATGAGGAAATACCTAAAAGACGGGAGGCTGGGCTGCGAGTGCAGCTCCATGAGAGGACTGTCCAGTGTGCTCGAGGTCCTGTGTCCCCCTCAGTGCCTCCAAAGCAGAAACAGCCTGGGCAGAGATGCTCTATTCTAGCCCCAGACAGGACCCGGGGATTTACCACTGCATGTGCATGAGATGTGACCATTACCGTCAGCTGTG
Organism: Hydrochoerus hydrochaeris; assembly: GCA_004027455.1. Lineage (NCBI taxonomy): Eukaryota > Metazoa > Chordata > Mammalia > Rodentia > Hydrochaeridae > Hydrochoerus > Hydrochoerus hydrochaeris. Next base: position 74,732 of record PVLA01007570.1, on the reverse strand, counting down.
GTTGCCTTCTGGTGAGGCATCAGCATGGCAGCGAACTCCTGAAGCTGATTTCCTCTAATGATCCTGTCTAGGTACATTTTCTCTAGGATCCCATAGGCAGCGAGCTGCTGGCACCTCTCGTCCTTAAACAGTGTAGCTAGCATCCGGGAGCGCTGCTGTCCTAAGGGAAACATGTGTGCATCAAATATTTTCTCAATGACTTGTCAGTTAAAAACAATCCCATTTTGTCCCCCGTTCTAGCTGCTACCAGGGTAACTATGTTCTATAGCACTGCCACCAGGGCCCAAGTGAGTCCTCCACACTTGCATCTACAGGAATCCAAGTGAGGCTGGGGCCAACCAGTCTGGGGCCTTCCTCTGTGTTGTTGCTTTTTTGTTGGATTTTGAGATAAGTTCTCACTAGGCAGTTCAGGCTGGCCCTGAGTGTTTGTTTGATTTTGAGAAAGGTTCTCACTACGCAGTTCAGACTGGCCTTGAGTTCACTTTGTAGCCCAGGCTGATCTCAAACTCAAAATGATCCTCCTGCCTCAGCCTCCCAAGTGCTGGGATTACAGGCGTGTACCACCACACCAGGTTTGTGTATTACTATTTAAGACTCCTTGACTGATTCGAGGGGGCTTCCTTTACACGCAGGTTCTCTGCACACACACCACAGGCTCCCGGCACTTAAGAACGTTAGAGAGTAAAGGCCCTGGGGATGAGCCACTGGGAACAGCGAGACCAACAACAGAAAGCACAAAACTACAAGTGTGACATGAAACAGCAGCCCACAACAATGACACCTGCCCACAGCAGGGAATCTGAAACAAGAGAGCAGAGCATCAGCTTTCCAACCTCAGCTGGAAACACACGCTGGGAAAGTCAGAATACTTGCTGCTCTGCGTCTGCAAATGACTGGGAGGTGCTGGGAGCACTGCTGGGAGCCCCGCTGGGGCTGGTCAAACACCAGTGTTAGTGAGGACGGGAATTCACAGAGGAGGACCCAACATGCTCTGTGGGGACCAGGACAAAAACCCAAATGCAGCTGGAAGCACAGGCGATTCCTGTTTTCTTATCCTCATTTTTATGCAATGAACGTTTTGTTAATATGACGTGTAATGAATTAAGAAGCTTAATATTCCAGAATCTACTTTATATTTCCAGGACCTTTAAGGGACAACTCATCTAAAAATATTCTGAACTGAGCAGGGTGTGGTGGCACATGACTATAATCCCAGTACTCAGACAGCTGAGGCAGGAGGATCACTGTGAGTTCGAGACCAGCCTGGGCTACAAAGTGAGTTCAAGGCCAGCCTGAACTGCATAGGGAGATCCTGTCTCAGAGACAAAAAAAAAAAAAAAAAAAAAAAGATTGAGCTAATAGAAATATTAATATCTATAAATTTTTCTTTTTAAATTTATTTTTAGGGCTGGGTATTCAGCTCAGTGGCATAGCGACTGCCTGGCCAGTGCGAGGTCGTGAGTTCAATCCCCAGTACCAAAAAAAAGAAAAAAAAAATTTACTTTTAGCTCTGTATCCTCAAAGAGCCTAACCACAGTGACACCTAGTAGAAATGGAACTACCTAGTATCTAGCAAAGTATGGTGGTGCATGCAGAAGTATGGGAGGCTGAGGCAGGAAGATCACAAGTTAACAAGGGGAACTTAGCAAGAGTCTGTCTCAAAATTAAAAAAAATAAAAAGGACAGGGGATATAATTCAGTGCAAAGGCCCTGGGTTCAACCCATGAGGAAGAGACAAAGATGAAGAGATGGAATGCTAGCACATAAATCTTGATATCTTATTAAAAAAAAGTAGAAACCCTTGAATAATAGTCTGAGGCAGGAATATTATGAGATGAGCCTAAGGTAACTTTTTACGCTATAGTCAGTGCAGAGATTAATGAGACTTGGTCAACAAGACATGATTTGGTTATATTTGGGACAATGTTTATAAAAAATAAAAACTATAATTTACCATAACAAACTCAATAAATCAAAAAACTTGAGTTGGGGTGTAGCTTAGTGGGAGTCCTGTGTCTAACACAGGAAAGGCTCTGGGTTTGACTCCTAGCATGGAAAAATACACACACACACAGGCATACGCACATGCACACGTGCATACACACGTGCACACACGCATACACACATGCATAGACACATTCATACACATATACACATGCGTACATACACGCAAAGCACAAAGATGAATTTTAGGTGCAGATAGTATTTTGTCTCTTATTCTGGGTGTTGGGTATGTGGAAGTAAAATTCATCATGCTGCACATTTCTGGTATGTGTCATTGCAAGTATGTAATTATACATGGAAAAATAAGCAGAAAAGCGTACACGGTAATACCAACAAAGGAAAAAGTGGGAAGAAAGCTCGTGTTGAAGAACAGAATTAACAAGTTATCATTTACATACACTGAGTGATGCAGGCAAAAATTATTTTGGATTTTTTTTTTTTTTTTAGGTAGAGCTGCTATGTAGGCCAGGAATTCAGGCTGACCTTGAACTCACTATGTAGTCCAGGTATGCACCACCATGCTCAGTTCCAACAAAAATTACTCACAGCCACTAAATTATAATGTAAAAGAGAGTGGGAAATAAGATTTTTATAGATTATCAACACCCCAGGGTTGAGTAAATCCTTTTTTTTTTTTTTTTTTGGTACCAGGGATAGAATTTATGACCTTGCCTTGCCAGGCAGGCACTTTTGCCACTGAGCTAACTCCCTGGCAAATTTACCTTTAAAATGGACTCAGTCTGGTGTGGTGGCACCCTGGAATCCCAGCATGCTGGGAGGCTGAAGCAAGAGCGCAAATTTGAGCCTGGCTTGGGCAACGTAGCTAACCCTGACTTTAAAAAGGGATAGAGACACAGCTCAGTGCAAAGGCCCTGAGTTCAAGCTCCCAAACAAAAACACAAAAAAGAACAAAAAACGTTACTCCCTTAAACCAAATGCCCAAACTCAGCACCACGAACAGAGGGACAGCCTGACATGATGCGTCCCTACGTGAGGGGACTGAGCATTACCACAGCGCGGTCCTCCTGGAACACTTTAACCTGTGTGAAATCTAACTGCAGGCACAGTTCACAGGAAACAGACGAGACTAAGAAGCAGGTGACTACATAGACCAGACAGACACAGCCACCAAATGCCACACCTGAACCTTGTCTTCATTTAGGATCAAATGGCAGACATGAAAGGTTTTCCTGACTGGCAAATTGCCGTCTGCAGTCAGGTCTGACCCACTCACTGCCTGCTTCCACACAGCCTAAGGCTGAAGAATGGTTTAACAGTTTTAAATGGCTGGAAAACTTAAGAAAATGCTTTTATGATAAAACATTATATAATACTGTGTGAACCTTTTCAGAGTAAAAAAATAAAATTTTAATGGGAAAAAAAATGGTAATTCTGAGACAACCAAACCAGATAATAGATTCTATAGCAGAATCATTTAATTTTCTTAGGGATAAGTGTATTTCTAAATGTAGAAAATGCCTTAAAAAGAACAAAGTCAGTCTGTGACTACAATAAAAACAACCAATAGTATTTGTTGCTCCTGATGAAACTCATTTTCAAGCAAAAATTATATATTAGAAAAACCTATATTTGCTACCATGAACTTGATAACTTTCCAGTATTTGAAGATTTTTCTGGTGAGATCAGTGATAATATACTCAAATGTAATTTTTATAGACAACATTTATTTGGAAGCACCACATATTTATTAAAGCACTAATATAGGAATGGCACAGAAACCATGCACAGGTAGGAGATGATTCAAAGTACAAGACTGACCAAGATTTTTTTTTTTTTAAATCAGTACCGGGGATCGAACTCATGACCACATGCTTGCAAGGCAGGCGCTTATGTGCTGAGCTAAATCCCCAGCCACCTGTGGACCAAGATTTTAACATAGCAAAGTGTGAAAAGCTCACTGGTATGGTTTAAGATTTCATACTACACCACTTCTCCTGTGAAGGACAGTATCAAGAAACCCATATTATCACAAAACGTCCTTCAGGTTTTCTTTTCCAGCTATACATTTATGTGAAGCCGGATGTTCTTCAGACATTCAACCAAGACAACATACAAAAAACACTTTTAGCTAGGCATGGTAATGCACATCTGTAATTTCAGCACTCAGGAGGCGAGGCAGACAGGCTGCTGCAAGTCTGAAGCCAGCCTGTGCTACATAGGGAGCTTGAGGCCACCCTGAACCACATAGCAAGACCTTGCCTCAAAAATAAACAGCCAGGACCAGGGATTTAGCTCGGTGGTATAAGCGCCTGCCTGGCAAGCGTAAGGTAGTGAGTTTGATCCCCAGTACCAAAAAATAATAAATAAATAAATAAATAAATAAACAAACAAACAAACAAACAGCCAGGCATAGTGGTGTAGGTGTGTAATCCCAGCACTTGGGAGGCTGAGTTTGATGTGAGTCTGGGTTACAAAGTGGGTTCTAGACCAGCCTGAACTGCAAAGCAAGACCATGTCTCAAGCTGGGCATGGTGGCTTGAGCACTCAGCACTGAGGAGGCTGAGGCAGGAGGATCATTGCAAGTTCAAGACCAGCTTAGACTACAAAGTGAGCCCAAGGCCACCTGAATGGCACAGCAAGACCCTGCCTCAAAGAGACTGTCTCAAAAAACCAAAAAAGCAACAAAACAAAACAAAAGCAATAACAAAAACAACACCCACTTTTATATTGAACAAAATACAGTTCAAAAATGAAGATCTCAGAATGAGTTAGAAAAGCCAAGGCTTAGAATTAGCATTTCCACTTCATGTCCTTTCTGTCCTTTTCCTTATAAAGTCCTGAAATTTAATAAAAATTTTTCAGTTATATTTGTTGAAAAAAAGATGAAAGGTCTAAAACTAAGTCTTGAAAGTTTAAAAAATTCCAAACATAGTAGTATATGAATTTTTAAATTTTAATTTTTGTTTCTGTTTAATTCTTAACGTGATATCCATTTTTTTTCTTCAGTGAAATCTTGAAACTGAACTGTGTTTTACAACTATTCTTAATTTATGGGCAAAAGACTGATACATTCACAGAGGTTTTAAAAGTTTACAATCCATTTTATCACTGTTTTTAACTGTTTACAAGTTTTAATTGGATTAGGAAGACATTCCTAAGAATAGTTCTTTGCTAAATTTTCCAACAGTTACAGTTATTAAGCCAAGACAATGAACTTCATTTTGATTCACGTAGGCATACATTACGTGTTTACCTGCTGATGCTAAGATGGTACAGTGCAAAGCATGTTTTAAGGCCTCTAGTCTCTCACTCTCATGGACTATTGTCTTGTAAGAGAGCTCATTGTACCTTTGTGCGGCTTCAATGAATTTTCTTCTATAATCAAGAACACGTGCATAGCATACCTACAGGTGGGAAAATGTTCCAATTAGGGGAAAAATCGAAACTAAAATACAAAAACAAAAGAGAAAAATTTCTGAGATATAAAAGCACTTATCAGACCTTCCGGAACCTCTCAGCATGGCAGGTCCTCTCACACAAAGGGCGCCCTGACAGTCAGCTGTTACCTTGTAATGGATCTGTAACTGCTCATTGGTGGACTCGTTCTGGAGCAGGGACGCGCGGTTTATGTACGCCTCGGCCTGCACAGGGTCGTCGTCCTCCAGGTAGAGCCTTGCGATCTTCAGGTAAGTCTCAAGCTTATAATCCACATTGTACTGTCTACAACAGGACAGAAACACGGCGACTCGACACCCCAGCAACAACTTCAGGAGTGAGAAAATGGGTTTTCCCTCTATGAGGAAGTCAAACTTTCTATTGCATTATACTACAGGAAAACATTTCACTGAATTTTTATTATTTTTATCAACACTGATCACATCATACCTCAGCTGCTTCTAATCCACAGGTAACCTCACACGCTAATGATTTTAAAAGAACAACTGCCCAGTTCTGCCCAGTACTATACTGGTGTGCTACGAAGGGGACTGTATCTGACAGTCTTCCTGAGGACAATTCCAACACGCTGGCCAACCACACTCTATTATGCCCTCCTAATTCTTTACCTCCAGAAATCCTAACAGATATCAGTGCCTCATATGCACGTACAAGGTCGTGCATTTACAAAGATACTTAGAACCATCTGTAGTAGGAGAAAACGAAAATCACTGATTATAGTACTGATGGAAATGAAGTTGTGGCGCATCAAAGGCAGAACGCTCCACGGTTACAGTTGGCACTACAGATTATAGTCACATGTGCTTTTGCTAAGTAAAAAAGTAGGATAGTACACTATTTAAAACACCATTGAAAGGTATTCCTATTCACATATATGTCAAACTGACAGCAACAATTATGGTGGGTGGTAAGATTATATATAGTTTCTATTTTCTGCTATATCCCAATGGCCATATTTTACACTAGGAAAATATAACTGAAGGCCTTACATAATTCAAGATTACTCCTCATAGAAAATTAATCCTTTCTATTTACCAACAAAGGTATTGCTACCATGTGGCAAGAATCATCTGGTTCCAGCTTTTTTTTTTTTATCATCGGTACTGGGGATTGAACTCACGACTGCATGCTTGCCAGGCAGGCGCTTATGCTGCTGAGCTAAATCCCAGGGTTCTCGCCATGTAGTTCAGGTTGGCCTCAAACACATTATATACTACAGGCTGGCTATGAACTTGCAGTGATCCTCCTGCCTCAGCCTCCTGAGTGCTGGGATTACAGGTATGCACCACCTACCTAGTTGGTTCTAGCTTTGAAAGTAATTCTTTACTTCTTTGATTTTGGAAGAAGAGGGGAAGAGGTGAGAGGAAGGATTTATGTAATTCAAGTTTTTTGTGTAAGTCACTTACTAATATTTTGTACTATTTTTCTGCTCACGACTCAAATTTACATGAACTGTTATATATAACAGTATTTTTTCTTTAATTTTCCAGTTTTCTGCCAAGTATATCTATTGTATATATTGCTTTCAAAATCAGAATGAACAGGTTTATAAAGAAAGTTCCCATTGGGCTGGGGATTTAGCTCAGCGGCATAAGCGCCTGCCCTCTAAGCACTAGGTCATGAGTTTGATCCCCGGTACCAAAAAGAAAAAAAAAAAAAAGAAAGTTCCCATTTATCCAAAGTTTTGTCAGTTTCACAACTCCCCTCCCACCCACACCTCCATGAGGGATTCAGATCTGGGAATGCTGAAGCAGAGAGCACAGGCACAAACTCCCCGATCACCAACGTCCACACCTGTGCTCCACCTTCCCACAGCTATGACAGGTCTCTAGGGACAACTCTGCCTACGAGGCAACACCTGGCGATGTCCTTGGACATTTGTGATTGCTACAGCCAGGGATGCAGGGACCTGGTCTCTAGAGAAGCCGTATGCCACTAACATCCACACAACGCAGGAGTCCATAACGAAGGACTCGCATTCTCAATGCCAAGTGGCCGCAGGCTCGGAGCCCCTGCAGTGGAGGAATGGGCTCTGCTCCTGCGTAAACCTAGCCCTCTACTACATTCCATCTCATTCTACTTCTGTAAGAATCCCTCCCCCAACTCTCAATAGCAAATCCTCACTTTCCACTGCATCATTAATAAAAAACAAAGACCTGACTCTTAGCCTAACCTCCACTGTCATCTCCCAGCCTACTGCTTTGCTCTTTTTAGACATCTCCTGGGAAGAGCTGTGCACATGCACTGTCTCCTCTCGTCTCCTCCATCCTCCCTTCAACCATCTCAACTGCACTCTCCTAGCTCCGTCAGTGGTAATGCCAGTGTTAACACCTCCGCACCAAGCTCCTCCTCAACATGCTTCCCTCGTTTGGTTTCTAGTACAGCACACGTCACGCCACGCTTGTGTCCCTCCCAGCTGGACAGTCCTCAACAGCTACACTCTTCTCCTGCCCCAACCTCTGAATATCAGAGCGCCCTGTGCTCAGAACTTAAAACTCTTTCCTACCTGCATTCCCTCAGATCCCATAACAGCTCCAAATGCCAGCAACACAACAATGAGTACCAAGTGTGCATCTCTGGCCTAGACCGCTTCTAAACTCCAGCCTAAAATGGTCAATTCCCAACTAGACATCTAAAGCCTTTTCTTCCCCACTCAGTAGATGGCAACTCCATCTTTCAACTACTCAGGTCAGAACTTGTATTTTGACTATTTTACACACACCACATATAAGTCATCAGGAAATACTTACTGTACCTTACAAACATCCAGAAACCAACATTTCTCAGACCTTCCAAGTCATCAGTGGAATTGTCCATAAGCTTCTTAAGTAATATTCTTACTTCTGTCACTGCTCACCCATAGTTTACTCTCATCCCAGTAGACAGAGTGATTGTTTAAAATACGTATTGGCCGCGAAGGTAACATACACATACAGTCCCACACCCTGGGGAAGCTGAGGCAGGAGCACTACAAATTCAAGCCGAGGCTGGGCAATTTATTGAGACCTGGTCTCCATGAAGAGCTGGGGATATAGCTCAGTGTAAAGGCTCTGACCTATATCCCCAGTACCACAACAGAAGAAGATAAAATAAAAATCAGATTGTGCCACTCTTCCATTTGAAATCCTCTGAAAAGTCCCCTTCATTCTGCTCACAGCTTACATCCTTATAAAAGCTCGGGAGACCTCGCCTAACCTGGTCCCAGGGCGTCCAAACTCCTCCTGTCGCTCTCCCCCTTTCTCCACAGTCCACACTGCCCACACGACGGCTCCCTTGCCCTTCTTAAGAAGATACTCCGAGCATGCTCCAGCCCAGGGCCCATGCACTACCGCCTTGCTAAGAGTATGGGTGATAATCTCTCAGGGCCTGAAAGCCGCTCTCTTAGCCCCTTCCAGCCACTGAGAAAGTGACACCCACCCCAGTCATCCCATTCACTAATGCATACAACCTGCCTCTATTGGTCTTCTTTCTCCCTCACTTTTTTAGCCATAGCACTAGCACCTAATATACTACAAAATTTGGTTATTAAATTATCTGTGTCTTGCACTAAATGTGAAAGTATAAGTGAACAACTGTGTGTATCTACATATTCATCCAATATCTACTATTTACTATACTTTTGTCCTGTTTCCAAAGGAATTCCCACCAACACTTGGGCTGCATTTCTCCAGTCTTCTTCTTTCTCGTATATAGATGCAAGATGCTGTCTTATGGAAGCAACCTGGAAAGAAGATACACATGTTAAATTATTTTAACAGACATTATTAACAGTTTAACACATGGTAAGTTATTGTAATATTGCTCTCATTTAACATGGTAACAAGCTAACAAGTACACATTTATCTAGACTACCACATTTTTCTATTTTCCAGTCACAGGATATCAAGTAATAAGCTGAAATAACATATTTCTGCAAGATGAATTATGGTACAATTTTAATTTCAATGTTAAATTTTGCTTTTATTATACTACAGGTATACTGTAGTCTTCCTGTTTTCAGCCTAAGTAAAATCTTATTTTAAAAGTAGTATTTGCTCAACAAGTAATACATGGTTTGTAGATATATGAGCAAATGTTAGCTGCAAGTGCAACACCCTAACGCTTGCTTGATTTTACACTGTAAAATGTTGTCTGGCCAAAAGTAAAACTGAATGCTTTTCTCCTTAAGAATTTAATAACATAAGATTTAAACATAATTTCTGCTATCACTACACATTCAAAATCTACTGCTCTGGCTGGGGATTCAGCTCAGTGGTTCAATCCCCGGTACAAAAAAAAAAAAAAAAAATCTACAGCTCTAGATTTTTTTTACCTGCTCCTCAAATGAAATAACTCTGGGCTGGATTTTTTCCAAGGTGAAATGATAGATTTCTTTGGCTGTACTATCAGGCAGGTTAGGGAGATGTGTGCAGAAATCAGTCAGCAGCTGTCGTGAGATCACAAGACTGACGTTCTCATTTACCACTTGTTTGAAAAAAAATAAGATACGAGAAAGCATGAGTGATTTATAAGTTCTCATTAACCAATCAATCTTTACTTAAAATTAATACTAAAACCAATTTATATTAGGTAATTCTTCATTTTATTATTCAGGGATTTCTTTACCTTTATTATTCTACTTTACAGTTTTCCTTATGCTAAATTACTTGATTACATAAGTATTACACCCAAACAGTAAAAACCTTAATTCTTCTAAGAAACAGAAGTAATTAAAAAATGGCTTTAATAATTGGGAATTTTACACTTTTCTCTATTTTTCCACAAAGTGAAGGTACAGAAACCCCTATATTTTTATGTGCTTATTTTCACAAAAAAGGTTAAAGAAAGTAATGTTCATGAAATTTAAATACAGCAAGTGTTGCCACCATAGTTATAGCACTGGCACTTTGCAAAGGAGACAAATAAGAACTTCAGTCTGTACTGGACAGGGTTTCTGCAGGGGTACAGCTCCATGAGCACACACTCTGAGGGTACCCCACAGACCCCCTGGCCCTCGGTGCAGCTTCCGGAGGAGAACAGTATCACCCGCCTCACAAGGTCCTTGGTAAGGTTAAATGCAGCTCACATACACAGAGCACTCTAATACCTGGCATAAACACTTAACAAATGCTACTCACTTTATATTTCTACTTCTTTTCTTCTCCTTCTCTTTTCTTTTTGTGGTGCTGGAGATAAAACCTTGCACTTCACTGCTGAGCTATATTCCCAGCCCTATTATATTTTACTAAATCCATCATATTTTGAATCATTGCTTTAATTATTTGAGTCTTAAAGTGTAGCAGTTACATGACGACACCAAAGGTATTATACATGATTTTACAGGTAGACTACTTTATGGAACAAGGAGATGATGCTAGATTCAAAGTTTATGTCAGATCAACATTTATAAAAAGCACTATTCTTTTGCTACTACAAAGCAATGCTCTCAATAAAGCCCCTCTGAGAGTTTTCCTGAAACCACTGCCAGCTATTCTCCCACTGCTGGGTCTGGTTTTCTGAAGCAGTAACTTACAGTTCTTCTAAGTAATCAGTTTATATGTAAGTTGAAACTTATTATTAGATAATACTGGGTGTAACTGAAAAAAGTTTTATTACAAGTGCCATTATGCACTTAATATAGAACATAACCACTACACAATCTAGCATTACCCAAACACATGTAAGTCATAAAGGCACAAAATTGGAAAACCCAGTCTGGGCTCTACCACTAATCAGCTAAACATTCCAAAAATTACAAAATAAAAAAATCAGTTAACCCTGAGACTCATTTTACAACCCATGCAGGGAGCCCTGCACCTACTCTGCCTAGTCTCAATGTTATTAAAAAGAGCCCACAGGATGTGCCTCGCATGAGGACACAAAGCAAAGAATCAAGCTCTAGCATAAATTCCGAATGACTTTCAAAATAACTAGACATGTTTAAAGCCAGGGAGTAGGGAAAGGGTCCTGAGAAATGGAAACGTCTAGTTCCCAAGTCAAAAAGAACATTCTTAACACTAATTCTAGCACTTACTAGACAGCATTCTGCTATGTTTACTGCCTCATTTACTCTGCCAACAATTCAACGTTTTATAGATTAGGAAAAGGAGGCACAAAAAAACTGAGCAACTTGCTCAAAATCATAAAAATTGTACCCCAGATTTGAATCCAAACCATTCTCTTACACTATGTTTGGCTGTCTCTCGGCATTTTTTGTGTCAAACACTATACAAAATTTTATCTGGTTCTAATTCCAAAGACAACTCATTGAAAACTAAAGCTGTAAACAGTTTAAATTCTGAAATCAAGCTGGGCATGATGGTGCACATCTGTAATCCCAGCACTCAGGAGGATGAGGCAGGAGGATCACTGCCAAGTTCAAGGCCAGTCTGGGATCCATAGTGAGCTCAAGGCCAGCCTGAATTACATAGTGAGATCCTGTCTCAAAAATCCAAAAAGAAACAAAACCAAAAAAACTTCTAAAGTCAGTCTCAATGTGTAGCTAACATGGATAATTTTATATAAAACAAAACTTAAGAAGACTTTAAAAGTCACTGTTCAGCAGTAACCATAAAATCTACATTCCACTTACTTGCTTCCACAAAAGCCTTCAAAGCTTCTAGTTGCTCTGCCCCAGATAACTGAATGGCTTTTTCCAGGATCTGACGATACCTAAAACAATATCAAATAAAAATAATGTCCAGGGGACACCAAGCTAACACAATTTCTGATGTTTGTTTAATCATTACTGTGTTTTTAGTCACTTCAATATACCCTCATTTCTTTCATAGTGCTCTGTTTTTGTGGTTTTCCTCAAAGTCTACCAAATTTTCCTCTTTAAGTCAATAGCCCTTGTCCAGAAATATAAACTTAATATAAATTCTAGGGTACCACACCTAGTTTTAGTGCAGGATATAGAATTAACGTCTTCAAGTCTATCCTATTAAAGAATGATTCTGGGCTGGGGATTTAGTTCAGCAGCATAAGCACCTGCCTGGCAAGCGCAAGGTTGCAAGGTTGTGAGTTCGATCCCCAGTACCAAAAAAAAAAAAAAAAGAATGAATCTAATCCTATGTTTCTGAACTAAGGTACCACCTATTGAAAGTTTTAGTTCTGAATTTGAACTAAAAAGCCAATTTCAAGCATCTTAAAAGATGAGCTGTATTTCCCTTCTCTGTATGACACAGGTGCACAAGATACTAGTTGAGGTGATCAGGAACTTGTCCTTCTTGACAGTCTAATGAATCCAGGGTAACCATTAATGTTCACCAGGCAACAAAACCAAACATGCCCTACACCTGCAATCCCAGTATGTGGGAGGCTGAGGCAAGAGGATTGCTGTGAGTTCAAGGCCAACCTGAACCGCAGAGGGAGATTCTGTCTCAAAAACAAAATAAGCAAACAATAAACATGAAAATTTGAAAGTCTCAATGTACAAAATAACTCCATCAGCCTAAAGGCCTGAGATCCTTCATGCTGTCAGCAGCATCAATTTGTTCTTTATTTGTATTCAGTTCTTACAATGAACCTACCTGATATCCATGACCACATGGTCACATACAATTCAAATAAGCATCCTGAAAAGGGCGGAGGAAATGCTAAGCACAAGGACAAACACTCAAAGACAGGGAGTTCTGTCTGTTCACTGCAACGTACACAATGCCTCCAACAGTGTTTGCCTGGTACATGATAAACACTGAAATAAGTCAACAGTACTGGTAATTTTTTTTTTTTTTTAATACCAGGGATCAAACTCACAACCTTGCACTTGCCAGGTTGGCGCTTATGCCGTGGAGCTAAATCCCCAGCCCCAATATTTTATTTCTTAAACTGAGGGGCCAGTACAGAGAGTTAAACTATATATTTTTTTTATCACTTTTGTTTACCTTAATTTTTTTTTTCAGTACCAAGGATCGAACTCACGACCGCATACTTGCAAGGCAGGCGCTTATGCCACTGAGCTAAATCCCCAGCCCCTGCCTTAAATATTTTTTTAAAAGCATTACTTAAACACATTTTACAAACAATGGCATTGCAATTATTCAGAAATCATCCAGAACTTTTTATATGTCTTATAACTTACCAGAATGTAATCAAAAAGTAAAACTTACATAAATAAGTCCTGAACTCATTAAAATTTATGACTTGTATTGGGTACAGTCTCAGGCTGCCATTTGGCACTCCTTGATTCTGAACTCATCCAAATTTCTCACAATCTTTATATAATTTCAGAAAACTATAATAAGGGGGGCAAACAGAAAAGACACAAAATTTCGACAGACATGGCTATAGAAGCAAGCAAACATTAAGATAATTTTATGAAGAATAATTGCTTGAAGATCTATAAAGGTATAAAATTTAGATTTTTTCTTTATCTTAAGAGATAAAACTGTTTTCCAAGAACTCATTTACGTGGACTATCTCTCTGTATGTATGTATGCACATACATATTTAAATACCCATACATCTATATTTAAACATTTATTGTCCAGAAATACTTTCAGATATCTTATTATATTCAGTGGTTTATTATTGCTTTTTTGATTGGTCTTTTATATTCAACTATTTTAATTAATTGGTCTTTTATATTTAGTTAATTTAATGTTACGGCCAAGACTTTCTACACTTATACTCTCATAGATTAATTCATGCATACTGGCAATATATACAAGGGTAAAAATGTCTTACAACAATTCATTAAGTTTTATTTCTTTTTTATATGTCTTATAACTTACCAGTTAACCTGTGTTAGGAAAAGGAAAAAAATCTAAAAAAAGTCATAAAAATCCTGTATTAACCTAACTATGTAACTTGTGAGGACCTCAGAAACTGCTATGCACTCTCAACTTGATCGATTAAGCAGGTTTGCTGCAGTACTGGGACCAGGGGCTGTCTCGTTCCTTCTCTAATACTTAAATTTGAGGATCTAAGAACAGGATCTTATTTTCTCACAATAATAATACAGAATGATTAACAAGTCTTTTTTAAATCAGGAATTTAACAGTGATTTAAAATACAGTATCATCTCAAACTGCTTGTTGAGTCCTTATGCTTTATGTCATGAGGTTCTGTGTATGTTCCTAAAAACTGTGTAAGTGATCTCAGTCTTTGAAGATCTTATAGTTGGGAAATAAAATAAAACGTTAAGTTTAGAGTCCTATGTTGAGCATTAAAAGAAAGTTAAAAAATACATCAAGCATTAAATTATAATCATAGAACAAGAACTTTATTGTACTATTGAATAATGTGATATGGCAAAAGCAGAGAAAATACATTAATTTAGAAGAGAATGAAACAAAAATGAATTAGGTTAGTCAGAAAAGACTTCATGGATAATAATAGCTTTTTACCAATTACTCTATATGCACTCAAAGACAAATATGGAAAAGCGAAAGATGTGAAGAACATAATTACCATTTTCCCTAAAAATCTAGAACTGCATAAAGAAATAAAAAATTCAGACCCCCTCCAAAATAAAAGACCCAACAGAAAATGGGCAAGTGAAATGAATACACTTCACAGAAATACAAATGACCAACAAATACATGAAGAAATGCTCAACATTGCTGGTCATTAGAGAAATGCAAATTAAAACAACACAGATTCCACCTCACCCCAGAAAGAACTGTCATCATAGAGAAATTAAATAGTAACAGAGGCTGGGGTGGGAATACCCTTCTATATGTTGATGGGAATGTCAACTGGTACAACCATTATGAAAATCAGTGTGGAGATTCCTCAGAAAACCAAAACTAGGAATTCCATTTGATCCTGTATTCCCCTTCTAGGTATCTCCAAAAGAGTTAAAGACACCACATTATAGTGATACACACAAATAAATGCAAAAAGTTTTTTTCAAAAGGAAGAAGGAAGCAAGGCAGAGAGGGCAAGAGAAGAGGTGGGGGACAGAGACAGGAAGAAGAGGAGGAAGAGGAAGAGTTACCATGTAAAACCTGAATGAGAAAGAAAAGGGAGAAAATAAGGTGATGATGACGACCCCCTGTCCCGCCTCAAAGCCCCTGCCAGCTGTGGACAGTTGAGGAAGAGGCACAACTATTTCTGATGGAGACAGGGTAGGTCCTGCTTCCAGGCTCTTGTGTATCTGCTGGATACAGGAACAGGCAAGTTGCGATTTCTGGCAAATTCCTAGAGCCAGATTAATGGGATCTGAGTTCCTGCCCAACAGAGGAGGAAAAACTAGCTGCTGCAAGTTCCAAATTTCATTCCAAGATCCCCTAGGTCAATGGTGGCAAACCTATGGCACGTGTGCCGCTGCAGACATTTCAATCACTGAAAGCTCTGAAAAGCTTGTCTAGCATCCTCAAGTACCTGGCAGGAGGAAAGGACAATTGTCTCTGAAGGATGGCATCCTGGGCTTCCAACTGTTCCTAAAACTATGTTTTTAAAATAATTTTCCCAGCCAGGTGTGGTGGCACATACCTGTAATCCCAGCACTTGGGAGCCTGAGGCAGGAGGATTGTTTCAAGTTTAAAACCAGCCTGGGCTACAAAGTGAGATCAAGGCCAGCCTGAACTGCATAGCAAGACAAATAAAATAAAACAAAATAATTTGCCCAACAAAGACTAGTAAGGCACATAATATGAGGCAGGATTAACAAAATAGAAAATAGCAACAACCCTAAGGACCCCAAAAAACTGAAACACAATTATGTTTACTATGTTCCTGGAGAAAAAGTCAAGCTTTTAAGCTTCAGCAAGAACTGGGAACCATAAAAAGTGTCATTTGGAATAAGAACCATCAGAAATCATAGCACTGAGCCAGGAACAAGTGGCACATGCCTGTAATTCCAGCACTGGAGGGAGGCTCCCGCAGAAGGATCACTGTGCTTCAAGGCCAGCCTTGGCTACATAGTGAGTTCAAGGCCAGCCTGAAATACACAGTGAGAGCCTGTCTCAAAAAGCGTACGAAAGTTATAGTACTAAAAAATGTTATAAACAAAGGTAGCAGAGTCGGGGGTTTAGCTTAGTGGTGTAAGCGCCTGCCCTGGCAGGCTCAAGGCCATGAGTTTGATCCTGGTACTCAAAAAAAATAAAAGTAACACCTCAACAAAGTACTTAACAGCAGATTAAACACAGCTTGCTAACAAGGCAGGTCTGACTCAGAACTTATACAGAATAAAACAGTGAAATGAAAAGTACCACAAAGAGACTCCGAGTTCCTGAAGGTTTCTTGAAGACTAGGGGAGAAACAGGATGAGGCAGCAGCAATATTTAAAGAGAAATACCTGAAAACTCTCAGAACTGTTCAAAGAATCCAGTGATTGAAGAAATCTGGGAAGGTGAACCAACTAGGTAATTTATAAGAAGTGATCTAAATTTTTTAATTCCATGTATCCATACCTCTTCGCATTGTGACTTTGTAGCTCTTCACATCAAAAGACAGAATTTATTCCTCAATCCCTAATGCTTGTGTTTGACCAGGAGAACGCAGTAAAAGTGGATGCCCAGTTCTGAGCCTACAGATGGAGAGGCCAGGATGCTTCTCAGGCTTTGGAGCCCTGCTGCTGGCCCATGAACAAGCAGGCTCCCTCCTGGCCGAGGAGACACACAGCCCAGCCAGCAGCCCGCAGCTCAACAGTTGCCCGCAAAAACCCACACAGAACCAATGCCACTGAGGCAGAGAACCAGCCATCGGGCTCAACCCAAGTGCCAACTTGAAGAGCGGCAAACTAAATACAGTGTATGAGTGGAGTTGCTTATTTCACAGCAAAGCTAAGTGACATGGGAAATGAAAACAAACACACATACACATCATAATGAGGCTTCTGAAAATTACAAATGGCTAAGTGCTCATACAATTTTTAGGACAGAAATGATCTCTAGTAATCTCTTCATCTTCAAGCATTCTAAATGTTTCAGTTACGTGGCAGTGGAAAGAGCAGCAGGAGTCAGGGATTCTATGCTGAAATAGCTAGCTATGTATTTCACTGTCTGAAACGCAGTAGTTCAGTTTGGTAAAAATACAAAAACATGTTCAGGGTTACCGGCTCTGAGGCAAGCAGACACAGGGTTATTCTGGCTTGGCCAGAGTATATTTCCTCCTTGCACAGTATTCAATTTTTTCACATGTAATGCAAACAATTTCACCAGCTTTTTTATTTAAATGTAAGTAATGTTCTTACTTAAATGTAAGTAAGTCTCAGGTGTTGTCAACATCTACTCCACAGATGGGAACCACTACAACTAATTCAGGACAGAGAAGCAGAGAATCTGAGTAAGAGGAGCCATCCAGTCTTCCCTGCCATCGTATATATGTGTGTTCACTGTCTTGACAGTTCTATTCCATTCTCGTTACAGAGCTCTAATCTACCTCTGTGGGTCAGAGGACAATACATTTTCTTTTCTGAAAAAGTTTCTCTTTCAAGTAAATGCAGAAAACAGGGCTTCCATTATGATCAGCTTCTTGTAAAATGCAATATTCATATTTCAAAGGCCTGTTAGACTCCTCTGGATACCCTCCGTACCCAAAATGTCATATTCCCATAGGATTCGTTCAACAAATACCTATAGCCAAGGACCTCACACCTGTCCTCAAACAAGCAACATTCTAAAACAAAAATAAAGAAAAATCACACTCTCAGGAAGCACACATGAAGCTCTGTAGAGATAAACACAGGATGTCACAGAGCAAGGAAAGAGCAACTAATCAGAATGTGTGTGTGGATGCTCTAGAGTGTGTATCAGTTGCTAGAGA
Organism: Hydrochoerus hydrochaeris; assembly: GCA_004027455.1. NCBI lineage: Eukaryota > Metazoa > Chordata > Mammalia > Rodentia > Hydrochaeridae > Hydrochoerus > Hydrochoerus hydrochaeris. The sequence continues at coordinate 56,618 of PVLA01007570.1, read as the reverse complement.
AGGATCCCTGGAAGAAGTAACGTGTGACTGCGTCTTAAAGAACCAAGCAGGTTTTGGCCAAGTGAGTAAGACTGGCCATCCCAACAGTCGTCTACTGAGAATCTCCCTCTCCAGGTTCCTCTCCTCTTCTACACCTTCACACGAGCTGTAGAGTATGAACACAACGCATACTACATACAAAAAGTAGCCTACAGTATCTGCAAAAAATGCTTTGCATATGGCTGACTTCTCATATCAACTTTATAGACAGTTGTTAATTTATATTTATAGGAAAGTACCTATGATTGAATTTTTAACAAGGAAAGCAGTATAGTCTGGATTTAAAAATGAGCTTTTTGAAGTAAACAAACCGGGATTAAATGCAAGCTCTGCCCTTTTCTAGCTATTTAGTGATGCATTACTACTGTTACAGATATCCCTCTAATGGCTAGGAACATACAAAACAAACACTGAAGAAACCAATGTACTCTGTCATTCCTTAAGATGAAATCCCCTCTTAACCAGTTTCTAACATAATCCTGAAATCACTGATTTATTTCAAGAATATTTCCTGATAAAGCATGTAGCTGGCAGAACTGTTTTATTATGAGGATAAACATCCTGATACATTCTTGCCAAGACAAGACCAGATGAAATAGTGCAGAGGAGGCCAAGGCTTCACTCAGGAAGCAGCTATGAAGGAACCACTGGGTGACAATACACTGGCTATCAGTTATCAAGCAAATTATTTCATTTAATCTTCAAAATAATTATGTGGTAGACAGCTACAGTGACAGCCTCTGATGAATCCCACCTCCCTCTGTCCATGCTGATTTGCAATAGATGCATGACTCCTTCCCTTGAAATTGGGCTGGTCTTGTGGCTCACATTCAGCAACAGTAGTGAACTGATGTGAGACTTCCCAGACTTGCCTTAAAGACACTCTGCAGCTTCTACTCACAACCCCAGCCAAACTACTGAATGAGAGAGAGACTGTGTGGAGAAAAGCCAAACAACAGTCAGACTCTAACCCTAGGTGAAGTGTCCACTGAGTCTCTGCATGAGTGGACCCAGGGAAGATCGGAAAAACAGCCCAGTCAACCCACAGACTCCTCTGGTGTCACTTGCTGCTTGGCTGCTTTGCTGCCTTCTGCCCGCCATGAAATGTTTCTCCTCTTCGATGCCCCTCTACCATGCCACCTGCCTTGGAGCCAGCAACTACTTCCTTTAACCTTGAGTGTCAGGTATTTTGTTTCAGCAACAAAAAAAAGTAACTTAAGACAGAATTTGGTAAATATATTAGTTGTTTCACACCGCTAAATTGGGTGATGGGGGTTGAGCTGTTTTGCTTGCAGTGTTGGGGATCAACCCAGGGGCTTGAGTGTGCTGGGCAAGTGCTCTATCTTAAAGCTACATGCAGCCTATTTCTGGTTTATTAAATAGCAATAGACAGCACAGTCACTCACAGGATAGTACTACTGTTTACTGTTAGTTCAGAGCTGAAGAAATTAATTCTATACCGAAGTCTCACAATTATGCAGAACCTTAAAAAGCTGTTATGTGTTTTGATAATAGGTTTTTCAACTAGCAGAAACAAAGCAATTACAGTGCTACCTCAGTTCATGAACTTAATTTGTTCCACAATTTTGGAAAAGATGACCATATTTATGTCTATGCAGGAAAGGTGAACCAAACTATTCACAAAGAAAAACATTCCTGAACCAAGATACTACTGTATGGCAAAATATATAAGACAGTTTTACTTTCACCAACATCTATAAAAATTATATACAAAAAGAGTTGTGCCATGAAAGCATAATCAACTTATTTCCAACCCACAGAATAAATCACTACTGCTGGCTGCTAACAGTAAACAGAGGCATGGTAGAACACACCTGCAGTCCCAGCATTTAGGAGTCTGATGCAGGAAGAGACCTAGGATTCAAGGTCAGCTTGAACAAAGCAAGACCACGTCTCAAAAAGACAAAAACAAATAAATATAACAACCTTATGGCATTTTCTATATGCCTGATCCTGTACTAGATGATTTAAGGGTCTTGAGTGTATACACACACACACACACACACACACACACCTTGCCCTTATAAAATCTCAGACAAAAATAAACACAATTTCCCCCACTTGCATGAGTAGGAAAATGCTCCACAGAGTAATTAAGCCCAACACACACTGCTAAATTTCCCACAGATAAAAGCTGATCACATCTACCACCAGAAAAAAGTCGGCATAGTCCACATAAAGCAAATTCCCCATTTCAATGTTCAGATCAAAACAAGTGTAACCCAATAATACAGGTCAAAGTGATCTGGGTTGTCAGGATGTTAGGCTCCACTAGAGAGGCATACTATTCACAAAGCGTGTTCACTACAAAAGAGCAACGCTGTAAAATCTACAGAGAAAAAACATCTGGCCAACCGCCCACCTACCCAGGATCATTACTGTGAACCGCGGCTCGCAGACATGCACATGTCACAACATGCAGCGGACCTACGCGTGCCCCTCAGACACGACCCGCTTCCTGAACACCTCCCTCCTCCTCCAGAAACCCTGTGCCCTTGTCAGAGTCGGCGGCGGAGTGTCAACACACAAGGACTCCCGGGGTTTCTGCAAGACATGACAGTGACCATACTACCGTGGCCCGTCGGCCCCGAGGAACCATCGCCTCGGAACACTCTGCATCAAGGTCCCAGGACGGAAATGCCCCAAACAAATGGGGCGGCAGCGAGGGTCCCGGGAGAGGTCCGGTTCCGCGAGGGGCAGGGGCCGCTCCCAGGGCCGACCGTCGCTCGGACCGCCCCTCAGGACCCCAGGGACCCGAAGGCACCCCAAGGCCTGAACGAGGTGACCGCCACCCCGGCTCGCGGCCTCCGAGGGCTCCAGCGAGACCCTCGGCTCCGCGTTCCCGCCTCCGCCTCCCGGCCGAGCCTAGGCCGCCCCGCCGCACCCCCGGGAGCCAGGTCACCTCAAGGACAGCACCCTGGGGCGTCTCTGCCCCGTCTCTACTCACTTGCCCGCCAGGTCTTTATGAGAGCCGCTCGAATTCATGAGCTGGGCCAAATCCTGTCGCACGGCTGCCGCCATCTTTCTCCAAGCTCAGCCGCGGCTGCAAGGCCTCTCGCGCCCGAGGAGAAAACGAGTGCGGTCCTCCGCAGGGCCGCCAGAGGGAACGGGCGGTACCACAGAGTAGCACCTTCGTGGGCTAGAGCGCCGGGTGTCGGAGCAGGGGCTAGCTCCGCCCCCAGGGCTGAGTGACGCAAAACTCCGCTCCACACGTCGGAGGCCCACCCAAGGCCTCGACGGCTCTTCTGGCTCTTGCGCTCGGACTTGGGATTGGCTGATGAACTTCGGAGCCGAATGTAACTTGTGCAACATCATTAAGGGTCGGGTACCTTGAAAGAAGGCGTTTCTACTGGGTTCCGGGTTTCCCATCTGTGATTTACCATTCGTTTTTTAAGTCAACGCTTTGGCAGAGAATGAGGGTTTTTTTTTTTAAATTATTTTTAAATTTCCAGTTCATCACATCCAATACTTTAAAAAGTCCATACTGTACCTTTTTCAGGGTTGATCACAACGCCATCATACATCTGCTGCCCTTAAGTCATCGTTAATAACACCCACTTTCATTCTAAATCGCTCCTACCCTGTCTTTGCCTGCGATTTCGTTCATTTCTCAAACTTTGTAGAATTCCTGCAAGCACAAGCAAGTAAATGTAATGGTCTCTCCTCTACTCTTCACAAAAAGTCATACACATACTGCTGTTCTGCCCTTGCTGTCTTCACTTTCCCTGGAGATCGCGGGGTGGGGAGCCATCATTTTTAGTATACGGTGAGCGATGCTATGATTTACAGTAATCCCTAGAGGATGCTCAAGTTATTTTTAGAAAGTTACTGTTGCAATGAATGACCTTATACATGCATCAGGGAGGTTTTTGGGTTTTGGTTTTTTGACAGGATCTCATTAATGTGTTCCAGGCTGGCCTTGAAATTGAGGTAGCTCTGCCTCAGCCTTCTGTGTGCTGGAGTTTCAGGTGTGGGCCAGCATACCCAGTTTAATTTTTTCATAGGTACAGGTAAAATTCATCCCCAGAAGTGAGATGAATAGATGGTTTTGGGTAGATATTGCCAAATTGCCTTTTATAAAGCATTTACCTCTCCACTCAGACATAATCAAGACAGTTTCTTACAATCTTATCTATAAAAGATGGTAAATTATGATGTTTGCCATCTTGATATGTGATAAACGGCATGTTCCATCTTTGAAGAAGGGGGAGAAAAGACCAAAATAAAAAAATAAGGTGAGGATTGCCCATATCAGTTAAGATCACATTCCAATGGCAAGAATGCCTAGTGAGGAGATCAGAAATTTAGTTTCCAGTTGGACAACCTTATGCCCACAAAAAAGAAAAATTGAGGACAATCAGCAACCTCTACTACAAGCCATCCCTCTGACATCACATGTGTGTCCTCGCAGTAGAACATACTCCCTTCCTCTCCAAGGAGGAGAGCTCAACTTCCCACTCAATTTGGTCAACAGACAAAATGACAACAATTTTAAAATCTTAATTTGCTTTATTTTATTTAAAACCAGGCAACTCTTCCTTCTATAAGATAGAATAAGTAGTCCAATGAACCAAGGAAAGAGTTAAGGAACACAGAAAGAAGAAACAAAAAAATTGATTATTCGGAGTTACTTTCCTTGCAAGGCAGGGCCAGGTAGATAGAAAAATAAGTGGCGAGTTACCCATGGGTTGCTTTAGGTTACCTCCCTGTGTGTGTCTGAAAGTATTAAAGGCAAAGAGAATTTTATTATGCCAATTGAAAGTGGCCTATTTGGGAAATCACTCTAACCCTGATTTCTCAGTTTCAGCTGGTGAAATGGAACTTAATTGTGAGTGACTGTATTTTGGTTTCTAGCCTAGTCTTCTAGGGTCTAGCTCTGAAGCTTAGCCCAAAGAAATGGCCTCCTATAACTTTTATTTGACAGTTTCTGCATCAGGTCAAAACCAAAGCTATCTAATAATGTAGAATCCTATCATGTTGGAATGTAGTTTTTGTGGTCTGCCCCATGCCTGCACTTGTACTACAGAACATTGGTGGAGTACAGCCAGGCATGGTGGTATACACCTGTAATCCCAGCACTCAAGAGGCTGAGGCAAGAGGATAGCTGGAGTTCAAGGCCAGCCTGTGCTACAAAGTGAGTTAAAGGCCAGCCTTAACTGTATAGTGAAACCCTGTCTCAAAAAGACCAAAAATCATATTTTATTGGAGATATTAGGAACATATGATTATTGTTCCTTACTGAGTTGAGAAAAGAGGTCACCTTTTCATTTAAAGAGAGCACTTTACAGCTTCTCTTTGGCACATAGAAATTGCCAGCATCACTACCCTTTGCAATTTGGGGTGATTATTAAGTGAAATGAAGATTATTTCTAACAGAGCCACTGCAGTACCACAAGAGTAGTTCAGATGTCTCAAGACTGTATTAAGTGACTAACAAAAGGGTAGTATATACATTGTGGACACACTGGTCAAACAGGTGATTCACTTCTTGGGCAGGACAAAGCAGAATGGGAAGAGATATTATCACACTATGCATAATGGTGCTCACTTTCAAATGTATTAATTCTTTAGTTGTTGAAACTTTCTATTCAATATTTTTTGAGACACAGTTGACCACAGAGAATTGAAATCCAATGAAAATAAATCCACAGAAAAGGATGATGGTACAAATTAAGTGGATGTCAAGTGTATTCCCCTTTGGGAATGCCTCAAGGCTTGAACAATTGAGGGCTTTTGAAGACCACACTGTTTCAAGTTTATTTGTTTATTATATAATTCCACTGACTATTCAGTAATCTTTGAGTATTTGTTTCCAATTTCTGGTGCCAGAAACCAAAGTTCTTTCTAGAAGTAGTTGCTAAGCCTAACCCTCACACACACACACACACACACACACACACACACACACACAAAATCATTCTATCTTCTTTTCCTTTTTGTCAGATGATCTTTTATTGAAGTATTTTTCTTTGTGCTCCTTAGCTGGCTGGACATTCCGCTGCACCAGTACTGATGTCATCTATGGTACCATAAGGGTAGCAACCATCAGCTTTGCTGCCTACAGATTGGGAATCCCCCAAGGTCTCTTTATTGGCCCCAGAGAGTTCTCTAGCTAAAGATGAGTGCTGTGTTCGTCAGGTAATGCTGACGTGAATAGTGTTTAATGCTTTTCTGTTTTTCTGTGTCTTGATGGTTCCTTGAGGACCTCGATGATCAGGGCCACTTTGATCCTACTTGTCCATTCTGGTCAGGCTCACTGCACTCCTAAGACCCTCTCAGTTCCTAATTGCCCTGGTGACATCACCGTCAATCTTTTTTGGAGGCAAAACTGGGTGGGTGGGGGATTGGTCTTGGTGGCCGGGCCAGGTGTGCTGCACCTATGTACCTGATTCTGACCTCACTGGGGTCAAATGGCAGCGTAGTGGAGGTCATGGTATTGTATGAAACCTGCCTTGGGAAGACCTGAAGAAAGCTGCACGCATTTGATTTTGTTAAGCCTTACCTTGTTTCCTTTTGCTTTTTGGTTCTGTTTGCCAAAAAGTTTTAATGAGCTATGATAATGTAGAACTGAACCCAGTCCTTTTTTGCTGCTACTTAGGGTTACATAAATAGTTCATTTTTTCAGTGAAGGTGCAGATTCTGGAAATTCTATTCCTTTTTGCTTTGACTTCAAGTTTCACTTATAATACCTTGCTGAAAGCAGCAAAGAGTAGAAACTTGTGAGTTTTTGTTGATACTTTTAATCCCAATTTAGTTTAGCTCTATTTAACATCTTTTACACTACATCTGTATCTCCTTATTCCCCCAAATATTGGTCCACAAGTAGACAAATAATTATAGCTGGGAAAAAAAGAATTATAGCTGAGGATTTAGCTCAGTGGCATAAGTGTCTGCCTGGCAAGTGCAAGGTTGTGAGTTCAGTCCCTGACACCAAGAATTATAGAATCAAAGTATCCTCTAAGTACTCTTTTTATTCACCCCATATACATACAGCAATCTTAGAAAAACCCCAATATGATTACTGAAAACAGCTGGTTACTTTACTGCATCTCTTATTAACTCTCATTCTTGTAAAGCACCATAGTGATATTGTGAGCTCATGTAACCATTACAAAGTGTAGGTTCCCCTTTTAATTCTCATTTATTATTATTTTACAAGTAACACATATTTAATGCCCATCAGCTGTTGGACCATTGTCTCTCTAACCATTTTGGTGTGTAAAGCTGGCTCTTTAGTGGATTTCTCGGGAAGGACTTACAGAAACTATATTGTTCCATGTTCTCAGATGTTGATAAGAACATGTGCCTTTCACATTTGAAAATCAGTTTGAGTAATGCAATAAACATACTTTTCTTGAGAATCTTCAGTGTGGTACTCCATTGTGTGTGTATGTGTGTGTATGTGTGTGTGTGATGTGACATAACATTCCTGAAAAGTATCTGATGAGGATCTAATTTTCTTTCCCTTATGATTTGCTTTCTGTTTTGCCCAGGTACACCCAGTATTTTTTTCTTTAAAGTCTAGTAGCTTTACTAAATGATACTGTTAGTTTTGGTCATTCTGGTTGTGTTAGCTAATTTTCTCCTTGATAAGTCAAAATACTTGACACTCAAAGTTAAAGGAGGAGAGGTTTATTTCAGCTCACAGTTTGTAGAGCTCTAGTTGGCTAGTTCTAAGACAGAGTGACATGGCAGAGGAGCATCACAGAGGACAAACAGCCCAGGGGATGGCAGGTAGGAGACAGCATCAGTGAGGCAAGACTCTTTTCCTTTCATCCCATCCAGGCTACATGCCTTTTAGGTAGTGCCACCCACACCCAGGGTGGGCCTTCCCATTACCCATACCTAAGAGAATGCTAACCCAATCAGTGGACCAACTTGGTACTTCACATTTTAGATCCAGCCAGCTCTGAAAAGACCCACTCATGAATGTATGAGGCTTTGGGGGGACATCTAGACACAAGCTGTAACACTGGGATGATATTCTCAGATACATGGTATGCTCCTTCAAAATATAGTTTCAATTTTCTCCAACATTTTCTTAGACATCATTTCCTGCACTTGTTCTTTTCCTTTGGTTTCTTTTTTCAGAAGCTGCTATATCTGCTTTAGTCTTCCCTTGCCTGTCTTCAATTTTAGCCATTCTTCCATCAACCTTATTTTTTTACATCATTTCTAATTTTCAAAGTTGTTTTCTTTTTCACTCTGTTTTCTTAAGGTATTATCTGCTGTTTCTTTCCTGTTTAGTCTTTAATTCCAAAACAATATTTTCACTGGGTGTGGTGGCACACACCAGTAATCCCAGAAGTTGGGAGGCTGAGGCAAAACAATTTCTCCAAGTTTGAGGCCAGCCTCAGCTACAAAGTGAGTGCTAGGTCAGCCTGAACTGCATAGTGAAACCCTGTCTCAAAAAGACCAAAAATAAATAAACAAATAAAATGGTATTTTTAGTTATTCCTCGAGGTCTGCCACCTATTCTATTTATAATTCTGATTACGTTGACTTTCATGGCCTGTGTCCTTTTCTTTTCAGTTTAATGAGTATGAAAAGTGTATAATTTTCAGGGATTACCTTCCCTTTTCTAACATTCATTATCAAACATTTTTCTCTAATACTCAGTGAGAACAAATATTCAGTTATTACCTCCCTTTTAGATACTGTAGCCTCTCTGTATCTTTCTTACAGCTCAAAACAATGAAGATCTTAGAGCATTTTTGACTCTTGTGACCTTTAGAGCACACTGACTCTGGCCCCCTCTACCCACCTAATGCCCAGGTCTCCCTGGGTTTCATCTCAGCAAGGCTTCTCTTTGCGGTGTGCGTCTTCCATCTAAGGAAACTTTACTGTACTACCTTTACTACACTTCCCAGTTAAGTGCTTCATTTACTTTGTGCTGAGAAAACTATGCGCGACACCCCTCCCTTCTCTGCTGCTCTGCTGTCTTGGTTTGAGATCTGTGTTCTGACTGTTTTACTTTCTGTGAGCCTGCACTCCAAGGTCGTCCTGCACGCTCACGAATCTCTTCCCATCACCCTGACGCGTGAGTGGCATTTTGGCTGAGCTGTCACTGTCATCCTTTTCTCTCAGTGACAAGAAAACAGTATTCCACAGCTTTCTAGCTCCCAGAATTCGCTGCCCCTCCCCTCCCCTTCACCTCCTTTCCCTCCTCTTCTGTCTTTTTGTAAGTAACTTGTTCCTCTTTTTCCTCCAAATAATCATGTACTGGGTCTCCTGCATTTATCTTCTAAGTGACCCCTCATTTTCATCATGGTTTCTGTCTCTAGCTGATGCTGACACGTGTGGGAGGCTGAAGCAGGAGACTGCCAGTTTGAGCACAACCCAAGCAGTTTACTGACTCAAGTGAGATCTTACCTCAAAAAAAAAAAAATTAATGGATTGGAGCCATAGCTCAATATGAAGGCCCTGGGTTTAATTCTCAGCAGTGCAAAAAAAAAATTCTATGCTTTTATATGTTAGCTCTGGGTTTTGAGATGTATTTTCTGTTTTTCGCTTACCAAGTTTCAATAAGTTTCTCTCACTATACCCATGAAATGCTGTGCTTAGAAGTTATGATTTTCATAAGTACACTTGTATAAACATGGTAAGGCTGACTTATTGATAATATCAAATGAAAATAACTCAAATATCCACTGTCAGGAAAGTGAGCAAGTAAAGTTTCATGTATTCCTTTAATAGAATACTACACAACCTTGAAAAAGAAAGACCCATAAATACCTGCGACTATGGGTGAATCTCTAAAACATTGTACCAAAGGAAAAATGCCAGGTATTAAAAATATGTACAACTAGGTTCATCTGTAAGCAAAGCTCTAAATCAGACAAAAGTAATTGCTGGTGATGGATCCAAGTATGGATTACACGGAAAGATGGGTTTATCAAAATTCAACAGATTACACACACCTGACTTGTCTCTGCATTGCCACTGTACAGTACATTGTCTCTGCATTCCACTAAATAGAAGCCTCTGCTGAAAAGGAAAACAAAATCATGTTTTCTCCCATGCTCCTTGTGCATATGTGCTTAATTTAGTCTTAGGTACTCACATGCATGTATTTGTGTACTTATTTATGTTCACTTGGTCTTGTCTCCTCTAGTAACTGGTGTGTAGGGTCTGGAGATGTAGCTCTGTGTGAACCCTTGAGTTCAATTCCTAGTACCAAAAAAAGTAAGTAAAGAATCCACTTGGTAAATAGAAGGCCTAGAAGAATCCTAGCTTCGTTAAGTCTGATGTTGCAATGTGATTCTGTTCTCTGGATGTGGCACTAAATCAAGGAATGCACAAACCCACAGGCTGAGTAGGAACTGATGGTGCCAGGGTGGACAAGACATTCTAAATCTGCCATCAACAGTGGCAAGCAGAAAGCGAGACTGGGATTGTAAATTAAGAATGCTGAGGGACAGGAGGACATGGAGGAAGAAGTGAGTTAGGAGAAGAAGTAGAGAGTTCTCCTGGTCAAAACCGCAATGAGCGTTGCACCGTTTATACATAGTACCTTGTTAACTGTCACAACAGCCTCATGGTATATGTACTATTCCCAATTTACAGATAAGGGCATCAAAGGAGAGCAACTTGCCTAAATTCTTATAGCTATTAATTTGCAGGGGCAGGATTTGGAACCTGGCAGTTTGACTCCAAAGGCCAAACCAAACTAATTCTTATGATTGCTTTTAATTAGAAATAATTTCTTTTACACTTTTTTTTTTTGGCAGTACTGGGGATTTGCCACACCCTGTGCAGATCTCAACATTCTGGAGTAGGGTGGGGGGGTGACAGTGAGTGGATGGTGAAATAAAGATAAGAGACTCGCAGATCAGGGAAAGCAAGGAAGGAAGCAAAGCCCCCACCTGTGAGCCAGCCAGAGCATGGGCTAGGCAGAAGAGAACAGTCCCCCAACTCCTGTAAGCAACCAGTTGATTCTGAGGTACTGTACTGTTTGATTGACTTTGCAAACCTAAAGCTGAGCAACTATTTAGAGGGCAACAATATGCAATATGGTAACTGTGGTAGATTTCCTACTGTCTTGTAACTGTTTGGATTCATTTCATTGCTGTTTTATTCCCTTTAAAATTAAAGAGAAAAGACAGTGGCATACAACTGTAATCCCAGCACTTGAGAGCCTGAGGCAGGAGGATCATTGTGAGTTCAAGACCAGTCTGGTCTACAAAGTGAGCTCAATTCCAGCCTGAACGCATAGTGAGACCTTCTCAAAAAGACAAAAAAATTAAATTAAATTAAAGAGAAGAAAAGGAGTTAGTGAGATACAAAATGTACAATAGATATTGTGAAGGTGAAAGGGGAGGAAACATCTAAAAAGGGAGGGTGGTAGCCACTGTTAATTTCCTATAGCTTGTTCTGAAGTCCTGTATCATTTTCATCATTTCGTTTTGTTTGGTTTGGTTTTATTCTGTTTCGTTTTGTTAGATTCTATTCTGTCTGATGTTATCTTCAGAATGGAAAGCCATTCTGAAGATAACAAGATATATTATGGTAGCCATTGTTGATCTATTATCTTGTTTTGAAGACCTGTATACTTTGTTTTGTTTTGATTGGTTTTATTCTGTTCTGATTGGCTTGATTTTATTATGTCTTATGGTATAGACAGCTATTTTAAAGATAACACGAGGCCTTATGGTAACCATTGTTGATTTTCTATTATCTTGTTTTGAAGCCTTGTATTGCCTCATCATTTTGATTGGTTTTATTCTGTTTCATTTTGCTCTTTAAAATAAAATTTAAAAAAATAAAATAAAATCCAGAAGAAATAAGAAAAAAAGAGAAATAAAGATAAGAGACCAGGCCGGGGATTTAGCTCAGCGGCATAAGTCCCTGCCTTGCAAGCGCTCAGTCATGAGTTCAATCCCCAGTACCAAAAAAAAAAAAAAAGATAAGAGACAATACACAGAAAGCTGAGGTCAGGGGGAGCCCTCTCTCCAGATAGGGGGAAAGGAACTGCTCAATGACTGCAGTACATTTACTGAGACATTTAGAAAGTTGATGTCAGGTGAAATTCCTTTGCCTATCAGCTAGCTCTCGGCTCACACCCTGGGTTCTTGGGGGCAGGGGCTCCTGTTTGCCCCACAGGCCCCGTGCCCTCAGGCCACTCCTTGGGTGCACCATGCTCTTGGCTCAGCACTAGCTCAGTGGCCCTCTTTTCTGTTTTTGCAGTTGCAATCAATGGAAGAGCTGTGTTTGGAGGATCTGCAGACAATTTTTCTTCCTGTGGTTGTACTTTTCTGCTAGGTGTTCAAGATCATATTAAAGTGAGACCTATATTAATTAATTTTTTGCTACCTAGTAAGGTCAGTTAAGTCTCCTTGGAAATTACCTTGGAACCACACAGAGTACCTCTTAGTACTGCTGTCCATGTCAGACATATGGATTGGTTGTAGCCATTGCTTGACTAAGTTGCTTTCTGTGAAATCTTGGAAGACTTTTTTTCTCTTCTGATGACTCTCCTTAGGCACAATATACATCATTGGTCACTTTCTTCTGCGGTGCAACAATGTCCTTGATCGGAAGACAAGGGACTTACCAAGTTATAGGATGCCATAGCAGAGGTTCTTTTACATCCTGGTCCTTACAGACCTCAAAGGGCTGGGACTAAAATATTGATGACCCTCGTAGCCTGTCTATCTTTCTAGTTTTTTGATCTCCAACCCTCAGTTGTTGAACATGCAAAAGAAAAGGTTAATGACATTACATTGTAGTGAGATCAGTGAGCTTGATATTATATAAACAGTACTGTTACTTTCTACCAACCATGGATGTCCTAGTATCAAAATCCCTCCAGAATATTAATAAATAAAAGTTACATAGTTTACACAGAAAATTAGAAATCAAAAGCCACACACAATATTGTAACATGACAACCATATTTTGTAATACATTTAAATTTTCATTTTGATATAACTTTGTAAATCAATCATCTCTAACACATAAAAAGCTTGCTGTTCTAATTTGCTATCCTTCAATTGGTTGTACATCACATGAATTTGTTTTGTCTTTTTGAGACAGGGTCTCACTATGCAGTTCAGGCTGGCCTTGGGCTCACTTTGTAGCCCAAGCTGGTCTTGAACTCACAATGATCCTCTGCCCCAGATTCCTGAGTGCTAGGATTATAGGCATGCACCATGATGCCCAGCTCATTACATAAATTTTGTTAATGGCAGATGACTGAAACTGAAAGTCTATTACTATGTGCAGTCCTTATTGTACACTTTGGAAAACCCACACATCTGCAGGCATGAATATATTCAATATACTACAAAAACAAGATCAATTGTCATAGCCATATGAAAACCTTTATACCAGAACATCTTGAAGTCAAAAACCTTATTGCCTAGAAAACTTAATCCTTTGATGAATAATATAAACATATTACAATATCATAATAACATTTATTGGGATATCTCCTATAAGGCTATGAAGGTCACGAGGGCTCCCTATTAATGAACAAAGGCTGGGATAATTTTCCCAGACTGACTTCTCCTAAACAGTATACGAGAATCGATTATATTATATGTGATGAAATGAACAACTACTTTGAAGAAAAAGAGACACTATGATAAACATTGCTGATTCCATATTGTCATGCTGTGAAATCCAGTAATGCTTTTATTCTTTGTTCAGAGTGGTGTTAGTCTGTTTTGTATTGTTTAATTTCAACATACATGAAGGTATGGACAGATATTTTGAAAAGAACAAGAGACATTATGGCAGCCATTGTTGATTTTCCTATTATCTGGTTTTGAAGACCTGTAATGCCTTCATTATTCTGTTCTGATCAGTTTTTTTTTTTGAGACAGGGTGTCACTATGCAGTTCAAGCTGACCTTGGGCTCACTTTGTAGCCTAGGCTGGTGTTGAACTTGCAAAGATCCTCCTGCCTCAGCCTCCCAAGTGCTGGGATTACAGGAGTGCGCCACCACGCCAGCCTCTTATTCTTATCAGTATACTATTTTCTTTTGTATGAATTCATTGTGTGTGAAGATATAGACAACTATGAGATATTATAGTAGCCACTGTAGATCTTCTGTTATCTTGCTTTGAAATCTGTGTCACTTACATTGTTTTCTTCTGATCTGCTTTGTTCTGTTTTGTTTAGTTTTACTCTCTTTAAAATTAAATAAAAAAAATTTTTCCCTAGGTTGTTGTTTCTTTATTCAAAGGAAAGCTTAATTAGTAATTCTCCAAGCCTGAAAGATCCCTTTAGTTACCTTAAAAAAATTTCTGATGACCTCTGAAAAGACCCATCTCGATATCAAGTTAACCAGCTGGCCACCTAGGTAGAAGCATGTTTTTAAATCTATAACCCAAATCAAAGTTTGAACAAATGGTCCAAAGATGCAAAAGAAAAAAAGAAGAGAGGAAAAAATTGTTGAGCTCAAATAAAAACAGCTTTTCACAGAGATGACAAACAGACATCATAGTTTAACGGGCTAGCCTAAGAGATAAACATCTTATAAAATCAGAGTGCACTCAAATATATATTTTTTTAATGGTACCAAGGATCAAACTTATGACTTCACGTGTGCCAGGCAGGTGCTTGTGCTGCTGAGCTAAACCCCCAGCCTCAAATATATTTTTGATCAAATTGAATTACAGTAAGTCTTTTAAAGTTTTATGAATTTATAATTATAAATAGAGTAGTCAGTTTTTTTAATAGGTAAATTAGCAGACAACTCTTACAAGAAGAATTTGGGACAAAATCTTTTATCTATAATTAATATGTATTTTTGTATTTTGTCTTAAGAATATTAATAACTTTTGTGTCAGCCTGGGGGTTTAGCTCAGTGGCTTAAGCGCTCACCTGGCAAGCACGAGGTTAGGAGTTTGATCCCTGGTACTGGAAAAAAAATAACTTTTGTGTCCCTTTCTTTCACATACCTTTCAGTTCAGTTATCTCTATATACTCTGTCACTTACTCAGATCATTGGCCCCAGGCCAGGTCTAGCTCCATCCTTGTCTGTTGGTTGTGGCAAGGTCTCTGAGGTATCACTGTCATAGGACTGAGTAGCAGCTTCTTGAAAGGAGGAGTCAACCCCTTCTCTGGATCTGGGCCCATGATACAGCTGGACAGCACACACTGGCAACCAGATAGGCTGTTAAACGTTCTCTGGGGAAAAAAACCAAGTGCATCCTCTACCTCAAATAAGTAGTGAGCTGGGTCCTTTCCTTTGTCCAATATGAAGATCTTTCCAAAGGAACCTCCCTAACTCTTTTCCTTTACCTGATTGAATTGTCTTTCTGCTACTGTAGTTTCATCCTTACTAGGATTTAAACAGTTAATAGAATATACTGTCAAGTTCTATTACGAGGTATAAAGTTTTGTAGGGAAGGAGTCTCCCTTTTGTTTTTATAATTGAATTTTGAGTATATGGTGAGCATGTTCAACAACTTCTTGACTTTGAGGGTTATAAGGAATTCCTGTGGTAAGGGAAACATGAAAAGCTTTACAAACGTTTGGAAGGCAGCACTTGTATAGCCTGGCCCATTGTCAGCCTTAAGTGTCTGCTGGCAGCCAAGGGTAATAAAGGCATCCAAGTAATGAGCAGTGATGTTTAGTCACTTTACCAGTGTGGGGAGAAGCAAAAATAAATCCTGGAATGTAGACCCAGCATAGAGACCCAAACTCAGGAATGTGAGTGATGTCCATTTGCCAGAGATGACTGGAGTATAATCCTTGGGGATTAATTTCCATAGAGAGTGAGGGAAAACACATTACATGAGGAACATTGTTTAACAGTTTGTCAAGCCTATTCTCAGAATAAATGGAACTGTTTGCATAAGGCAGAAGCATTTTGATGAAAGGTAGCATGGGAGATAGAAGCCTGTTGAACGGCATCTGAGCGAGTGACAGTGACTGTGTTTCCCCTAGGAAGAGGCCCTGGGAATGAGAACATAAATCACCAATACAACAGGGGACATGATGTAACTGAATGGAAAACTGGAGAGTATATAAAAGATCTTCCTGCTTAGTGTAAATGGTGGCAGTTTCAATGTAGCACATCACACCTCAAACATAAGTGCCATCTGGAAAGATTAACTGCAGTGGATGAATGATCTTGTAAGGCCCATGTAGTAGCCTGCTATGTTGTCTTTTGTGCAGAAGAAAAACCCCTATTCTGCCCAAAGGGTATCCATCTGTGAAAACAGACACCTCCAGCTATGGGAACTGAGTTTACTTTTTTAAGGGAAAACAAAGAGTGTGAGGGAAGCAAATTGAATTAATTTGTCTGAAGGATAACGACAATCAAGTTAGCTAATGTGGTTTGCTAAGAGGACAAGAATTGCCATAACCACTGTTGTTGAACCAAAAAAAGGGAACAATGATAGATTGCACCTCATGCCCACAAAGCTGAATGGCATGTGTTCACCCACATGCGATCAGTCCTGCCACAGCATCATAAAAGGGAGTAACAGTTTTATGTGGAGCATGTGGCATATGTAGCCATTATAGAGGGCCATGAGACTGCCAAAATACCCCAGTAGGCATATGCTGAGTAGGGAAAATAATTAAAAACATTGGCAAATATGGATCAACTCTAGAGAGCTGAGCATTAGAGAAAACCAGATTAACTTTGTCCAAGGCAGTTTTAGCCTATAAGTGCTCTTAGATATGTGAGGCTGGGTCCTTGTTGAGAATGTTAGAGAGGTTAAATCATGAGTTGTCAGCTTAAGAGCTGAGTAGAGCCAAGTAGAGTCTGAAATTCAGTTAGGGTTGCAAGATGATAAACATGGATATGAACTGTTTGGGGCATAATATGTCTCTGTTGGATAAAGTGACTCAAATATGAAAAAGGTGCCATGGTTTGCACCTTTTCAAGGACCACCACTAAGCCTGTGTTATGAAGGGCATCATCTAATTGAATAAATACTTGCTGCAAGGTGGATGAGGATTCATGTGCTAGGAGAATATCATCCATGTAACGGAGGAGATGAGCAGGTGGATGAGCCTGAGGGACTGATAAAATGGCTGCAGCCCCCCAAATAGGGCTATCAGATATCCAAAGTCCATGGGGTCAGAGATCAAGGCCCCTTCTGAAAATGTGAGAACAAGTATTCTATGCTAAAATGGCCCTTTCTAGGATCTATTGGAAGGGGTTTTCTCCTTCCCTGATTATATTTTCCATGCCCTTCAGTGGAGAGAAAGCCTCACTGTAATATCTGACGAGTCATCAAGGAGTGTGAACTCACCAAAAATCCCCCTATAGCCTGTAGTATGTCATGACCCCACAGATTGACTGGTATATGGTGGAGGATAAAAGGTGAGAAATGTCCAGGGTGTCCTGCAGCCCCCCATGTTAGCAACTTAGTACTTCTACTAGGGTGAGAAACACTGCCCATCCCCTGTAGTTCTGCAGATGCTACATCCAGAGGCCATGCCATGGACCAATGGCGTTGGGCAATAACTGAAACATTCACACCTCTGTCTAAAAGCCCCTTTAAATGATTTCCTTCCATAATCAATTGTATCTCAAAACAATTGTTTAATCTGTTGAACCCAATAGATATAAGAGGACCCAAAACCCTTGGATTCCCTTTCCTTATTTATAGATTTTTCCACTTTTTGTTAAAATGATCAATTTAGTAATTTGAGAATCTAGTGTGACTTGAACAGGTTGAACCATAACCTTGATTTCCCCTGTATAGTCAGTGTTGATGGCCCCAGGCAACACCTGGAGACCTTTCAAAGTGAGACTGCGGCCACTTAGCAGGACATCCACTGTTCCATGTAGCAAAGATCCATATATTCCACAAGGAATAATTTGGGTTCCCAATCAAGGAGTTAGTACAAACCTGCAGGAGGACTGATGTCTTTTGTTGATTACTAGAGGTCAGAAACGTGCTTGGCATTGGAGAGGAGGGCTGGGGGGAATCGGGGAAAATGCCCCCACTGTTTGGTGGGATTGGGGAAGACCCCACTGGAAGTTTCCTGAAATGGGTTAGCCTTCCACATTAGTTTTAGGTCTACACTCATTTGCCCAATTACACCCTCATCTACACCTTGTACAGACACTGGGTTTTGTTAGAGCAACAGATAATGGCTGTACTGCCCTCACAGGTACAACAGAGCAATTCAGGCAAAATGTTCCCATCCCCGCAGATGAAACAAGTAACCCTGTCCCCTCCTGCTTCTCTAGGCTGTGAAGGAACAACCTACACAAGAGCTGCTGCTGCGACAGCCCCCTGCACATGAGGGACCGATGTGTGCTCAAATTTAAATCATCTCAGTCAGCATAGTTCATTTTTTGTCAGCCCCTAAAGCCTCTTTATGCCATCTGTTTGCATTTTCAAAGGCCAACTGTTGAACTATTAACCTGCTGGCCTGTGTATCACTTATAATTCTCCCATTAGCCTGCAACAAGCATGCCACAGAATCTTGAAAAAGTTCCTCAGGACCCTGACAAATGGAAGTCAAATCAAGAGGTCTCTCATCCTTTGAGGGAATCTCCTTCCAAACCCTTGTGGCAGCTACTTTAATCATCACATATATTTGCAATTCAAAAGTAACTTATTTGTGACAGCGAAGGCACCTTCTCTGATTAACCTGTCTTTTGTAACAGCTATGTTGTGAGCAGCATTGTGTGGCCTGATTCATGCATGATTAAAAAAATTCCTTTCCTCAACAAATAATCCCTCAGTTTTAAACACACTTTAGCTATTCTTTTCCAATCATTTCAGGCCAAATAATCTCTTGTCCTAGGAGCTCTATTAAACCTAGGATAAAAGACACTGTGGGGACCAAAGGAAGTGGCAGCTTGTTTTAATTCCTTTGGGGTCTTAAAGGGTACAGCTTCATGAAGATCTATAGTTTGTTCCGGGTTATGGCAGGGGGCCCTTCAAGTTCAGTAACAAGGTCTGTATGTGGAAAACCCTCCATAGACTTTCCTGCTCGCCT
The DNA here is from genome assembly GCA_004027455.1 of Hydrochoerus hydrochaeris. NCBI lineage: Eukaryota > Metazoa > Chordata > Mammalia > Rodentia > Hydrochaeridae > Hydrochoerus > Hydrochoerus hydrochaeris. The sequence continues at coordinate 37,637 of PVLA01007570.1, read as the reverse complement.
GTCTTCCTTTATCACCAATTGCAAGGGAGAGAGAGGAAATGGCTCCACTCCCTGAGAGGAGGAAGTTTCACCCCAGGAAGGTGGAAACCTCATCAGGTGTCATAAAAGAATCTGCCACTTCACACTACTCCAGAGAGGAAGGATCTTTTTAGCTCTTCACTGTTTCTTCCCTAACTGAACAAATTCAGAGTTTAAGCTCTACTGGGGGCAGAGAGCTACCGTTTTGTCATATGTTTTTCACTTAGAACTTGGTTTTAAGACAGTGCTTCCAGCCAAATCTAATTGAAACACTCCTTACCGCAATTCATAAAACTAAAGCACATGCAGGAATCAAGACTACAACAAACAGCTCCACATACATTTGTGGCTCTGGAGACTGTTTACTCCATGTTTAAAGCCTGACTCCCTTTTGTTTCTCCTGAGCCCCTTTCTCTCTTCCTCTTCTCTTGCCCCAGGTTTTATACCTGATGATATCAATACACCTCAGTGATTATTAGTGATGCTTATCAATGCCCTTCTCACCCTTCTGTGTGCACAATAAGACATGTCCTCTCACTGTTTCTTCTTACCCCAGTCCTCTGTTCAGGTGTCTTGTGTAGACATCTGAAAATTCCACGGGGGTGGTGCAGGGTGGTGGTGGTATGGACAGAGAGACAATGTTAAAATAAAGAGATACTACACAGAAAGCTGAGGTCAGGCAGAGCCCTCTCTCCAGGTGGGAAGAAAGGAACTGCTCAACCACCCCAGCACATTTATTTGTACATTTAGAAAGTAGAAAGGTGACATCTCTTTGCCTATCAACTAGCTCTCCTCTCACTTCCTGTATTCTCAGTGCTGGAACACCTGTGCACCTGGTGGGCTCTGTGCTCCTGAATACTAGTTCAGTAGCTCCCACCAGGGATTCAAACCAGCGCCTTTGCACTGAGTTATAGCCTCAACCCTTAAAAAAACCTTTTTTGTAAGTCCCTCGGGCTGGTCTCTAGCCAAGTCTGGAATGGACCTCAATCTTCCAGGGTCCTGGGATTATAGGTATTTGCCCCATATGTAAGTCTCTGATTTTTTTCTTATTTAATTAGATTTAGCTTGGACTCCCTGAAAAAAACATTAAACAATAGCTGACCTATCTCTGCATTCTTTGTTAGGTACCTGACAAAGTATCTCTGGTCAAAATGAGAATGCCTCGCCATTTCACTATGATATAATGACACTATTAGTGTGTGTGTGTGTGTGTGTGTTTGGTGATTAACTCAATAAATCAAATACTTTTATTCTTGATTCATAAAAATTTTTTAAATTGGAAATAGCTGTTGAAATCTATAATCCATATCTAAGAGAATATCATTTGGTTTTTCTTTAATAAATTATGACTTATATTAAACTATCATTCTTCGAGTAAGCCATATTTTATCATAGTATGAATTATTATCACACTGCTGTATTTGACAAAGTTTAATACTATAGTTTTTTTTTTTTTAAACAAAATCATGGTAATAGAATTTTTTTTTTTTTGGTACAGTCTTGAGTTTTTGGTATCAGAATTATGCTAGTCTTTTGGGAAAAGAACGAAGAAATTCTCTCCCTTTTAGGGGGTTGTCTCCCTACAAATCCGACTAGATCCCGCCTCACTCTTTCCTTCCAGAGGCACCCTCAATATCACCGATCATCTGACCCTGAGGATTTCTTACACAAGTCCTCAATGCTTCTCCCAAACTGGGCTCAAACTACTGATCCCCAGAAAACCCTGCATGCATAATTCGGCGTTCACTGCTGAGCCTCAGCTAACCTAGCTAACGTCCCAGCGCCACCGAATTCCGGTTAGGAGGTCCCAGAGGGCCCAGCCGAATTTAACATGTGGGGCGGAGACTCACGCCTCTCATTTAATTTACCCTTAGGATCTTGGGAGGTTGTTATTTTTACTCAATAAATGGGGAAAGAAACTTCAACTTATTACACTTCGTATGTGGAGGCGCCAGAATTTAAAACCAGAACAACTGGATCCCACAGCGATTGCTGTTTCCATGGCGACTGGAGCCAGCTTTCCTTCCGCGCTCCCCGCTGTCAAGCAGACCCGCGCGGCCGGCGCAAGCATTTAAAGCTGGGCCTCGCGGCCTTGTTTTTACTCTTCGCTATTTTTCCGTTTGTTCATTTGTATAGTCTGTCTCACAGAGCAGTTATTCATCAATGATCTTAGTGCGACTCCATGTTTAGATATAGTATTATAACTAGTGGGAAAATAGAAAACTAAACGCAAATAATTTCTGATAGTCTAGGTGTACATTGTATTGCAAGAAAAAATGCACACTCCCTCGAAACAAGTTTTTAGCTCCGGGTCATCTCCCAGGGCTTTCAAGCCACATTTACAAAAGGAGTCTAAAAGAGATTTTTTCTTTTTAGCATTTGTAAATATTGTCCCTTCCTCACCAGGGCACATCCAAGAGCAGGGTGGATGCTGGAAGTCTCGCCTCTGGCACAGACTTCGTCACAAGTAGAATGCGGCCCGCCGAGCCTAGGCGCGGGCCGAGTGCCCCCTCACCTCTGCAGATGGACCTTTCCCGGCTGGCTTTGACTGGGTGCTTCGCGAGTCACGTGACCCAGAGCGCGCTCGCAGAGCCCGGCGGAATGACGCAGCGCACGTTGCCAGGGGGCGGAGCGAAGCCTCGGAAGGGGCCGCCCCCGGCGGGGGGCGGGCCTGTGGGCGGGGCGGGCCCGGCGTATTATGGGATGCGGCGGCGGAATGGCGCGGGGCGCGTGATTTTGAACAAACCCGGGTCTGTGTCTCGGAGGCGCCGCCGCCGCCGCGGTTGCTGGGAGCCCGGGCAACGCGGCGCGAAGAGGAGGCGGCGGCGCCGCCGGCGTGGGTGAGCGTCGGTCCCGAGAGGGGCCTGTGGGAGCCGGCCGGGGGCGGGGGCGCCGGACGGCTCCTCGGGCGCGGGCCGGGCGGCGGCGGGCGCGGGACTTCGGCGCGGGGCGGGGCCCGAGCGGCTGTCACCCGCGTCCGGCGTCCGGGGAGGGCCCGTGGAGCCCCGCACCTGCCGGGGCAGGAGCCGGCTGTGCGCCGGGTCGCGTCCCCGCGCCGTGCTCACCCAGCCCTTTGTATGGCTCCGCGCCGCGCGTCCGTGTCCTCGCGGAGCAGCCTGTCACGGTGTCTCCGAGGGCGGGCGCGGGCCGCGGAGAGGTGCGCAGCCTGGTGCACTAGGAAGTTCGCGGCGTGGCTGCCGCGGGTCCACCCAATCCCGATCCCGATCCCGACCCCTACCCCGACCTGGCGGCGGCGTTGTATTCACTGCCACCGCGTCCTTCCCGACAGCGCTCGGCCAGTGCGGCCCCGGGCCCCGCAGGTCGCTAGTGCCGAGGTTGGGTGGCACAGAAGTCAGCCCTGAGCGGGAGCCCTTGACATTCTCGGGCTCACAGAGGCCGCGGGCGCCTTCCGTGCAGTGTCACGGGCCCCGCCGCACACTCCTGCTCGGTCACAGCCCGTCGCGCGCGGGGCGGATCGGGGTCTCGTCGGGAAGCAAGTGCTTGTTTGGGCTGCGTGGGACGCACACCCGCGGCCGGTTCCTGAGAGCGGTCTGCCTTTCAGGAGTCGAGCGCTCACGAGTATCCACCTTGGCATCCGGACACTCTAACCTAGTCGTCCTAAATTGGAAGTCGCCGTATGGACTGAGGGCAGTGATCCGCTGACAGAGAGTAGCGAGGTAGGCGGTTCGAGGCGCTACTTTTTAAAAAGGAGCGATCGCGGCAGCCACGGCTGCGTGACACCCACCGGGACCTACTCCGAGGTGGCAGGGAGGTGGGCGCGCAGCCCCGCGGGTGGGTGTCACCCGGCTCCTCCGGGACCGGCGCGCAGCGTCGTCCGCGCCCTGCGCGTGCCCGCCCGGGAGCGCGCGGCCGGGGGCGGGCGGCCGGGCTGTCGCGAAGCCGCCGCGCCGCGATGGTGATGACGAGGTGAAAATGGCGGATCTTTCGAAATACAATCCCGGCCCCTGACATACCAGAGGCGGCGGCGGCGGCCCGCGCGGCGCCCTCCTCGGTCCGGGCCCGGGCGCCGGCGGCTTCGCGGCGGAGGGGCGGGGCCGGGCGGAGCGGCGGCGGCGCGGGGTCGCCGGACCCTGGGGCCGCTGGACCCGGAGGACAAGGCGCCGCCTCCGAGGTAGGAGCGCGGGTCCCGCTGGCCGCTGGGTCGGGGTGCGGGCGGGCGCGATGGCGCCGTGGGGCCCCGATCGGCTCGTCCGGAGCACGCAGGATCGGCAGCCTCGTCTTGACATCGACATTACTCTTTGAGTTTGCTCCTGGACCGGAGGCTGCTACAGAGGCCTAGAGGAGCCGCTGGCACTCAGCATGATTTCCTGAAGGAGTATCTGAATACACTCTCTGCTCGGGCTTGGGTGGATCCTGCTCAGCAGTTTACCGGGCTGTGATCTGTCTGGGGAGACAGACTGGGTGTTTTCTTCTGCATTCAAGGTCTGGCTTCCATCATACTCTACAACTTGTTGGGTTGTGGATTCTCTTTTTTTTTTTTTTAAGTATATGGGCCAGTTTTGTAGCCATTGAAAAACCATTTTATTTACTTCGATGGTCTTGTCATCTGTAGAGTAACCCCTGTGGCCCTACCCTTTGATGCATACCAACTGAGATACTCTCAGTCCTATTTTATGCCCAAGTTTTTCAAGGAAGTTCTTTCCTGCCCCATTCAGTTGCGTAAATTCAGAGTGAAAATATGGAAGATTTTACAGTGGACTTTATTATAGTCCAAGTATCTGGGAGCCCTATTTTGATTGTGAGTTTTACGTTCCTTGGTGAGTGGAGTTCGTGTGGCTTGACCTGAGCATTGAATGTGAGTCCACTCAGTGAGTAAAAAAGTTGAGACCTCTCTTGCAATCTCAAGGCTGCTCTTCTTCTTCCTTTGTTCAGAGGAGTGAGAGAATGGGATCGTCTGACTTAATGATGGCTCTGGTTTGCTTGGGTTGGGTTACCAGGGTCCCTGCATGTTTTAGGTTGTGCTGCAGGATCCCTATGCAGTCTGTTTCCTTGCTTACCACAGTAATGCTACTGAAAGGGTACATGTGAGTCGGATTTTTAGACATTAGTTTGTGACCCTCCTTTTCCCCTAACCTCAGTAGTCTAAGGCTGGCTCAGTGACACTGAGTGTTTTGAGAGTAAACCGAGATTCATAGTTAAGAAACGCTCATTAGCAACATTTATGCTTAGCAGTAAATTTCATCGTTGAAGTTGCCTACAGAGAGTGATGTCACAGTGTGCCATACAATAGTATACATTATATTGTGTGTTTAGAGAGAGGTTTTGTGTGACTGTGTGTACTTTGAACTCTGTCTCTGTAGGAATACAGTACCCAGCTGGGTGTGGTGGTGCACAACTGTGATCTCAGCACTCTGGGAAACTGAGATGGGAGGGCTGTAAGTTCGAAGTCAGCCGGGCAACTTAGTGATTTAACAAGATGCCATTCACAATAAAAAAAGGGTTTGGAGACATAGCTGGGTACAAGATGTCCAGTTGGGGTAGGATGAAGAGGAGCCAGGAAAAAAAAATTACAGTAAATACCTGTTTTTTAGACTAATTATTGTTAGTCTAAGAAATAATTTGATGGGACTGAGGATATAGGCACCTGCTTGGCAAATATAAGTTCTGAGTTCAATTCTTGGTACCAACAAAAAAAAAATAATAATCTAATGGTATTGTATTATCACATAAGAATTTAGTTCTGCTTTTCTTTAATTATAGCTTTTTTTTGCTACAGTTGCTTGTTCTGTATTAATCTAAGCACCTAAGAGTAAGGCTTTTAAAAATAATTAAGAGAGGGAATTTAAATCTTTTCATTAGCTTTCATTTTAATCATGGAAGGCTATCTTTTTGTGATTTATTTATTTATTTATTTTGTCTTTTTGAGATAGGGTCTCTATGCAGCTTAGGCTGGCCTGGAGCTCACTTTGTAGTTCAGGCTGATCTCAAACTCACAATGATCCTCCTGCCTCAGCCTCCCAAGTGCTGGGATTGTAGGTGTGAGCCACCACACTCAGCTCATTTTGTGATTTTCTTTAAAACCAATTTTCACAGCCTTGTGATAGGAATAGTTGTCTATTAATTTTTTTTTTTATCTGTACCAGGGATCGAACTGTGTGCTTGCAAGGCAGGCACTTATGCTGCTGAGCTAAATCCCCAGCCCCCTTTTTTTTGTCTTTTTGAGACAGGGTCTCACTCTGCAGTTCAGGCTGGCCTTGAGCTCACTTTGTAGCCTAGGCTGGTCTCAAACTTGCAACGATCCTCCTGCCTCAGCCTCCCGAGTGATGGGATTGCAGGCATGAGCTACCATGCCCAGCTAGTTTTCTATTAATTGGTAAAGGTGTGTTAGAGATAAAGTTTTGCCTTCTGCCAGGTAGTCTAGTGTTCCCTCTTTCCCCACCCTTTTGGAGATGAACATTGCTTCTTTTCAAACACTGTTATATGTTGAGTATTCCTGATCCAAAAATCTATTATGCAGAAATACTTCTCTCAAAAAGTTTCAGATTTTGAAGTATACTGGATTTCTAATTAGGGAAGTTCAAATAGTAGAGACAAGGCAAATATTCAAAAATACAGAAATCCTGAAACATTTTTGGTTCCCTTTGAAGAAGAGCCTGTTCCCCATCTGACCTGGGTCTTTCACTGTCCCCAGGACGGGGCTGAGATAACCAGACGGTCCCTGCCTCAGGAGCGTTCAGTTTCAGGGTTTGTGAAGATGGAAGAAGAGGTCAAACTGTGTCCTACCTGCAAAAGCTTGGAGAGCTAATTTTGGAGAAACGAACCTAAGGAGATAAATCTCATAGCTCGGATGTAGAGTGTTTTGTAGAAGAGAGGGAACAAAGATAAATATGCCATAGTGTGGTGCAGACTTTGGCGCCCTTGGCTGCACTGTGCGGGATCCCTTGGCTGTACTATGTGGGATCAGTCTGAAGGTGCAGTGTGGGGGACACGGGTCGTGTTATTTCTGCCAGGCGGCAAGATGAAGGATCTTCCACACTGGTGTATGGCAGACTGGAGAGAAGTCAAAAAGAAGCCAATTTAGGGAACTAGAAGAATTTTGAGTTTCAGACCCTCCTAACTTCACAGTGAGCCTCAGGTAAACTGAACCCCGGAGACACTGGCTTGGAAGAGCGTAAGGAGCAGCTAGGAGAGTTGGGATTTGGAAACGGGTCTCTGATTTGAATTTCTCTATTTGTTCCATGACTATTAATTTTAAATATGAATAATATACAGTTCCCTTCTAAAGGAAAAAAAAATTATGAGTCCCATTAGTGGCTTTAGTTATTTTATTAAGGTGTTTGAATTTTTATACAAAGCCACGTACAAAGTAAAAGTAAACTAATGAACAAAATATAAACAAAACTATAAAAGCAACAAAACAAATTAATTGACAGATTGTGGGTGATGGAAGATGTTATTTTGCTGAAGCCACCTTAATCTTTCTTTGCATAGTGGATGCGTTGTTGTCTGCCCTGACACAGCTGTGCAGTGTTCTGTGTACTATTTGTCTGATGAAGACTTGAATCCTACACCTCCTAGAACACTGCAGAGCTTTTCTTAAATCACAAGTTAAATAGTTTGGCTTTCATTTAGCATAATTTCCTTGTCTGTGCCTTTTTCTTCAGCCTGTCGTACTGCTCTTACTGATTTTGGATATGAGATGCTTGACCAGATGATCAAAAGAGTACTTTAAAATTACATTATTGCAATGAAAATACAAACTTCTCAAGTGTTCCCCAGAACTCATAGCTTGTAGTCTACTGCCACCAGTTGAGTTTATGTAATTCTATACCTGGTTTTTGAGTTATTGATGTTTGATTTTAGAAATCAAAGCTGAAATTTAAATGGCATGTAATTAACCAGTTAATGCTGATGGTAAACTCTAGGCACAGAAGTGCCTGGACTTTTAATTATTTGTCTAAACTTCTCACGATTTATCTGTAATCCAGTGCCAGATCACCACCTCCAATTATGCACGAGAATGAAAATGTTGTGCATCTAGGTTGGTCTCTTGGAACGAATGGCAATGTTTTCACAATGCTAATAGTTCAAAAGAAATTCTTTTTAAAAGAATGAAGCCAGGTGTGGTGGCACATGCCTATAATCCCAGCACTGGGAAGCTGAGGCAAGCAGATTGCTGCAAGTTCAAGGCCAGCCTGGGCTACACAGTGAATTCAAAGCCAGTCTGAGCTACATAGTTGAGACCCTGTCTCAAAAAAAAAAAAAAAAAAAAAGTAACAGCATGGAGCATGTGTTATTTTTACTTTAGATGTTTTATATTTTACTTGTTTTTTATTGTTACCATCTACATCAACTTTCTGTATTGCCCCATAGACTAACTGATGTGTCTATATCTAGTCTAATTTAATACTGAGATGAGGTTACTTCTCTCAAAGTACTGAAGTGATCATGTCATGCATCTATTGATTTGCAAGCTATTTCAGCACAGGGTCTTTGACTGATTTCCTAGACTTCCACAAAGTTAAGATACAATAAATGTTTATGAATTATATGACTGATAAAAATAATCTAATTGAAAACTGGGAGACCCTTGTGAGTTGTATTTATTTTGCTGTATTTTTTACAGTGCTGGGGATTGCACACCACATGGTGTGCAAGCACCAAGCTGTCTCCCAGCCCTAACTTGTAGATTCTTAGATGGAATATAATTGCAAAAGATGCTGTTTAAAAGCTGAATCTGGAGTATTGAAAACTTACTTGAAAAGAATTTCTCAGCTTGTTGGTATGCTTTTTTAAAGTGTTGTGAAGTCCAGAGCATTATATAAACCTCTCCTACTCAAATAGACAAATCAAAGTTATCTTCAAAGCCCAGGGAAAATAATTCTAGAGTTTTAGGTGATACCCTTTTCCTTGGTTGATTTATCCAGTCTTCAGATAGGCATGAAAGTTCATTTGCCAGCTCTTTTCTAGGCCTGGGGGAAAGGGCTGTGGTGCGGAAGAAGGCAGACCAATTGCTGTCCTCAGAAGGCTTGCATTCTAAGAGGTGGGCGGCTGATGCAACTGACAAGAGCTTTCTGATGGTGACAAAGGGATGGGACCAGTAAGGGAGCTGAGACCAATCCAGAGGTCATGAGACTTCTTCACTAGTGACCCTCATGCTTATAGGACTGTACTCTACCATAATCAGCAGGGAGGGAGAAAAAACAGTGGTTTTGGCCTCCAGGAATGTACTTTTCCATTAGAGCATTTACAGTGTGAACTACAACCATTGACAACCTGGAGTATGCATTGTATTTTCTGGATATTTTCCCTACCATGCCTTCAGAGGTGATCCCTCCAACAGATGAAGTGAACCCAAGTTCCTTAGCTCTCTTGGCTTAGGAAGAGCCTCACTTTTCTTCACATGGTCCTCAACACCGTGATGGTGAGAACACATGTGCTAGTACATAGCTTCCATTCCTGCAGGATAAAATTAGGGTGATGAGTCATAAAACTAGATGGCCAGACCCTTTTGCTGCCATGCCCACAAGCTCCTTTTGAGAGTTCTCTTAGCATTGGCCACTGTTCATGTGACCTGAACTGAAATAGATAAGGGTGTCTGATCACATGGCAGTCATCTGTTCTGCCCACTGCCTTGTGAGGGGTCTGAGCTCTGGAATCCGATGCAGGCTGTGTTACATAGAAACTGGCCAGAACAATCAGACCTTGTCTTGTTAGCAGTTTGAATTTTTCTCTTACTTCAAGGAGAGACTTCTACTCCTGTAACTTCTGATTTCTTGTAACAGGACAAATAAAAGCACATGTTCTTGTAATAATAGCTTTACATTATGTGAAGCACAAATGCACAGTGAGGAGAAACACCAAAACCATTGTCATTTTGCACATGTTAATACCTTCTCCCATTAGTTGATAGAACAGTAAGAACTCAGTCTATGGAAGATATGAATGATGTTATCAACCAACTTAACCTAATTAACACATAGAAAGTGTAATTGAAATGTTTGGTAGGTGTTTAAATTTAAAATAATTATCACAGTAAGACACACATTGCCATTGATCCCACTCAGTACTTTCTCTCACTTCTAACATGTGCATCACTCTCCCTACTTCTGCAACAGCTCTGGAGCCCTCTTTCATGAGTGTCTTTACCAGGTGGGATCAGCAATATGAGTGCTGCTGCCAGGCGCCACTGGAAAGGCAGGCTTGTAAGAACATGACAGTGTGTTCTCATCCACACTGTTCACCAGAAAACCTATCACTGTGTGACTTCTGGCTCTTCTCCAGTCAAAATGACCATAAAAGGGAAACATTTTTAATTGACTCAGGACATCAAGGCACCCAGCACAGCACAACTAAAGACACGAAAGAGGACCTCTAGAACTGCTACAGAAAATGGTAAGAACTATTGGATAAGTGTTTTCCAATCCAGGGGAAGATATAGAGGGAGATTAATGGCAATGTCTTTTACTGTAATCAATTTTGAAAATCGTGTTATGTATATTTTTGGGGGGATCTTTTTGTCTTTTTGAGACAGGGTCTTGCTATGCAGTTGAGGCTGGCCTTGAGCTCACTTTGTAGCCCAGGCTGGTCTCAAATCTGCAGTGATCCTCCTGAATCAGCCTCTGGAGTGCTAGGATTATAGGCCTGTGCCACCACGCCCGGCTCTAGTTTTTAAAAATTTAAACACCATATTTGTTGTTCATACCTCATATAGAATACTACTCAGGAGCTAGAGAATATTTGTCCTTTTCCAGGGTACATGAAATGGTCACCAAGATCATACATGAATTCATAAATCTCATATTTCAAATGGTAGAAATGTTGCAAAGCACTATGTTCTTTGAAAATAGTAGAATTGAATTAGAAATTGATACACGATACCTAGAAAATCTCCATTTATTTAGGAGATTAAATTTAAACTTTTGTTATCCATGTATTGAACATGAACTCACAACATTAAAAAGCATTCCAAGTGAATGATGATAAAAACATTAGAATTACCAAAAGGCATTTGAAATAGTTTTGGGAGAATTTTTTTATTTTAAAGGCTTACTGTAGAAATGAAAGGTTTAAAATCTAAGCCAAGGATTGACAAACTTCTGTAAATGGCCAGATAGCAGATACTCTAGGCTTGGCAGGTTGTATAGTCTGTCACATATAGTTGTTGCCTCCATTTAAAATGTAAGCAAACAAGCAGAACCATTCACTGAGGCAGCACGGGCCTGAGCTGGCTGCATGCAGGAGATGCTGAACTCAGACATATGCTTTCATATTAAGGTTCTGGAAAGAACAAACAGAACCCAAAGTAGAAAAAAGCAGGGAAAGATAACAGGTAAGGAGAAAATAGCCAATTGAGAACATCAGTGATGACAAAAAACAACTCTTTGAAAAGTTCATTAAATCTGCGATCAGGCCAATAAAAAAAAAAACACAAATTACCACTAGGAGGAATGAGAGGATATTTTTGTAGATTCTAAGGACTTTATTATGTATACCTTTATGTTGTTAAGTTTGACAATTTAGAGGAAAGCACAAACTAGCGAAAATCATTAAATTCTCCCACAAGTGAGGCATAATCACATGTGTCTGTAGTCTTAGCTTGGGAGGCTGAGGCAAGAGGATCCCTTGAGCCCTTGAGTTCAAGGCTAGCTTGGGCAACATAGCAAGATTCTGCCTCAAAATGAAGAGTCACATAAAACATTATGTCTACATGGCATGTCTGGTACATTCTAGCAAACAATTTGAAAGATACAGAAAAAAACTTTTCTTGAAAATTGAAGAGTTAACAACACACTCCAATTTATTTTATTTTTTTCCTAATCCATTTTATTTCAAGGAGAAAAAGGAAAAAAGGGGGGAAACCTCACTCAATTTATTTTATTAGAGTAGCATTATTCTGAGGTAGACACTACAGGAAAACTGCAGGCCAGCTTCCTCCATGAACACCTCACATCCCTGAAAATAAGACCTAACTGGAAAATAAACCTATAAAATAGTAATGTATGGGCTGGGGATTTAGTTCAGTGGCATAAGCGCCTGCCTTGCAAGCGCGTGGTCCTGAGTTCGATCCCCAGTACCGATTAAAAAAAAAAAAGTAATGTATAACTAAAAATAAATAACATTGACATTAATACTCAAATGATAACCTAAGTTATAATTAACTATTTGTAAATAACCAGCGGGTGCCTTTGGGTGAGATGTAAATGCCTATGTAAATGAATGAGCTCCAGGTTTACTGCCAGAGGACCGTGTGGAGTGGAGACACCACATATATGAGATGTGCATGGACATGCATGGTTGTGTCTGATACGAATTTTATGATTCAGGTACATCATGCGTTGAAATGGTCGTACTTAATGTAGTGGTGTGAAATAAACATTTTCTGAATTTTGGTTCCTGTAATTTTTTGTTACTTTTGGGTGTGCATCACCATGCCTGGCTTCAAAATACAAAAAAGGTGTATTTTTCTGGGTACTGGGAATTGAACTCAGGACCTCTCACTTGCCAGGCAGGTGCTTTGCCACTGAGCTATATCCCCAGCTCTCAAAATACAAAATTTTTAAAGAGGGCTCAGTGGTATAGTGCCCCTTGGTTTTATCCCCAGCAAAGTAGAATTCATAAATGAGTTTAGTTGTAGTATATGTGGATAATATAAACAAAAATCAGTTGTATTTCTGAGTACTAATGACAGTTGAAAATGGGGGAATGCCGTTAATAACAGCCCCTCTTGCAGGGGAGGTTGTGGTAACCCTTCCGTTGTAAGTTCACTGTGTGGCAGGTGTCTTGGATGATGGGATGGCATCCCCTGGAGCTGGAAGCAGATTCACTCCTCATCCAGTGTGTAGAGGAGCTCTCCCACTGGGCACAGGGTAGCACTCTTTGGGCTCAGCAGGAAAGTCAGGTTCCTAGGCTTAGGGTCTTTCAGTGGTGACACCGGTGCTTCACATGCATGTCTTCCCAGTCCCCTCCTTGTCTGTTCCATGGGACTTGGGCTGCAGGGGAGTCGCATGCCTGATGCTCATAGTCCTGCTGTGCTGTAAGTAGTCTCATCTTGGACTCAGACTGTGGTGTCGGTGTCCATCAGTTTTCTGTGACACTGTGAGTGGCTCATCGCCAGCTTGTGAGGAGCGTGTAGTTTCAGTCCCTGTCTGTTCTTGACTTTTGGGCATGAGGATACAGGTGACAGGGCAGGGCTTCAAGGGCAGGGTCTTGGCCCATGTGGTAGCAGATGGTCTAGGGATCTGGTAGCATATGGCCTCGTCCAGGTAGACAAGGAGGGTTGAGGCAGGGGTGAAGGGGCTGCTGTTTTACCTGGTGCTGAGCACCCAGAGGCTTAGTGGGAGGCAGGCTGCCCAGGTGTGCTTCAGCACGGCCCACTCCAAACCAAGCCATGGCTGCTGTGAGGCAGTAGGGCTGTGCTTGCCGAATTTGGGGTCGCTGGAAGCTGGCAAAATGGGGCCACAGTGAGAATATGCAGCTCTGGGTAGACTGGAAACCTTAAGCATTTGTTAGGTTGAGCTGCAGCAGTGGGTGCCTGACAGTGAAAAGGCTGCACAGTGTTGCTTCTGGTGTGGGTTCACTGTCTCCTGTACCCTCCCTGCCCCTTGAGGTGACAGATCTGGCTTGGTGGGAGTGTCCCTGATCTTACAAAGGACCAAAGGCCATACCCCTGTTTAAATGTGCTGTGAACATCTTAGGGAGAGGGACTCAAACTTCCATGCTCTGTTGGATGCAGGTGGTCATTGGACTCCCTCAGTGGGGTGATGCTTGGGCAGGGTTTGTCACAGGAGGAAGCTGGCGGGCATTGTGGTCAGAGCCCTTGGTTGCATACTCATTAGGAGTTTGCCTGCTGAATGTGTGAGTGAGTGGTACCTGCATAGGACTGTACCATGAATGCATTAAGTGCCAGAGAGGATGCTTCTGGTCAAGAAGAGCCACAGAGAACTTCCACATAAAGAGGAATTAGAGCTTTAGCACCCAAACCTGAGTGATTCCTTTGAGCTAGCATTATTGTGATCTGTGATTTTGCAGTCTGTGTAAAGAACACATCTGACTCAATAGACTAAGAATCCAACACTAAAAGAAAGAACAAAAAAAACACTTAAGACTGAAAAGAAGATATGCAAGTAGAATGCACACGGAAAGATTGGAATCATTACCTGGGAATTGTCGTTTGAACCATGAGTTGGGAGTGTGGTTGTACAGCATTTGCCCAGAGCAACTGAGGCCCTGGCTTTAGTCCACAGCACAAATGAAAAGAAAAACAACCAACCTGCCATGAGGTAGCCCTTCACATACATTAGTATGGTTCCAATTGAAAGACCACCAGAAAGGCTGTCACACCAACGCTGACCACAATGTGGGATCACTGGAACTCTCATATTACTGGTGTGTGTATGAACTTGACAGCCAAGCTGGAAAACAGTTGGCAGTTTCATATGAAGTTAAAAATACACTTCCTTGGGCTGTGGGTATTGCTCAGTGGTATTTATTGCCTGACGTGTGAAGCCCTGGGTTTGATTCCCAGAGCAGCAGCGGAAAAGCTTATTTGGTGATCTAGCAGTTCTGCTTCAAGGTATTTATTCAGAAGAAATGCAATGGCATCCATAAAGAACTTGTACGTAAATGTTCATATTGGTATTATTTTTAGGCATTCCAAACAGAAAACAAACCATGCATCCATTATCAGATGAATTTATGTACACATCATGGTGATTCAGATGGTGGAATATTATTTAGCAATACAAAGAAACAGGACCAGTAAGTGTAACAGTAAGTCTCAAAAGTATGCTGAAAGAAAAAGTCCATACTGTGTGATTTCTTTATATTACAAAGTGACCACAGTCAGTAGAAAGGATGCTTGGAATTTTGAGTGTTGCTGCTTTCTCAGGCCAGTGGTCATGTGGTCTGCTACTGGGCTGCGGACCCCTCTGGTTATACACCGTGCTCCGTGTCGCTGAGCTGTGAGGTCTTGTAGCCCAGGTATGTTAAATGTGTTTTCAGGTTATGGTACAGTTTCACTTAGGATAGGTGGATTGGATGAGCCTCACAAGCTGGGGACCATCTGTAAGGCTCTGTTCAATGGAGGTCTAGTCTGGGCATAGAGCAGAGCTCCTCTGTGATGATGTGTCGGTGCTGCATGAGGCAGGACTGCAAGATGGAGTGGACAGCCCAGGAGCAGACTTGGTTTTCCCCACTTTAGAACAGCAATGGTAAAAATGTAAGAGGACATAACGTCATTAAATTTGTTAACCTCGCATCATGAAAATTTGAGCTTGAGTCCTGAATCTACCATTCACTCCTATGTGATGGTGGGCAAATTATTGAACCTCAGTTTTGTCTGAAGGAGGGTTGGTAATGGTTCTGTCCCAGCTGTAGTGATAGTCAAACGATACCATCATGTTGCCAGTGTCGTAGGTGCACAATATCCATGCTTTATTTTGGCAATAGTAGTTGTCCATGCTAGTAATTATAACATGCTACTTGTATGTATGTCTTTCCATGCTCCTGCTCTGGTACTGGGGTCCACAGAGGTAAGCAAGTTCTCTGTACTGAACTGGGTTGTTTGTTTGTTTTAAGATAGGGTCTTGCTAAGGTTGGTGAGATAGCCTCCAAATTTTGAGTCCTAGGAATTAACACCCACATTTGTGTTACTCCTCACCTTGGAATGAGTATTGTTATTTTACATTTTAAAAAGAGAAAAGAATTGCTGATTAGGTTCTTATGGATCTTTGATGTTCTGTTAGCAAATAATTTACTGCCGGTTAGCCTGTCACAAATGTACTGTCCTATTTTTAATCCATGATGATAATGAAATTCACTTCTTGGTTGGAAGTTCTGCCTGACCTTTGGCTACATGCAGCACAGCTCTGATGGGTCTGCAGTCTGATTATTTCTGTCCTTTCCCACCATGAGCACTGGGTGGATTCCCCTTCCCCTTCCCCCTTCCCCTTCCTCCCCCCTCCTCCTCTTCTTCCTCCTCCCTCCCTCTCCTCCTTGTTCTCCCCGTCCTCCTCCCCATCCACCCCCCCCTTCTTCTTCTTTGGTACTGGGGATCAAACACATGACCTCGCACTTGCCAGGCAGGCGTTTACAATGCTGAGCTAAATCCCCAGCCCTTGGGTGGACACTTCTTAAATAGTTCCTCTTTTGACATTTTAAATGGCTAAGGAGAATTTAAGAATCTTCCCAGGTATAAACTGCCTTGGTATGAAGCAAATTGGTCAGCCTTGAGCTACATAAACTGTTTGATCTATAGTTGCCAAGATGTATTACTCCCCAAACTCCTTCAACATTAAGTTGAACGTTTAATGGATTTTTTAAATAATAGCATAGGGCAGGAGGTTTAGCTTAGTGGCATAAGTGCCTGCTTGGCAAATGCAAGGTCACGAATTCAATCCCCGGTACAAAAAAGAGAGGGGTGGGGAGGGAGGAAACACTCTCATCCTCCTCCTAAAAAAAAAAAAAGAGAGAGAAAAGAAAAGAAATAATAGCATAGTACCTTAGAGGGCACTGTAGGGACCTAGCTCATTGGAGATAGGCAGATGTTTTTCTCTATGTTAACAGTTGAATTTTTAACTCTGTGCGAATGAGGAGTTTTCAAGTTTGTTAACAAAAGAGAAAAGAAATGAAAGAAGTAAGATGATCAAGCACTAAAGATTAAAGCCTTTATGAGAGTGTTGGGAAGGTGTTTGTATGATGCTGTGACTCACAGTTGTCTGCAGCAGGCTTGCGTTGGGGTGATGAATAGGACTGTTTGCGAAGCACTCATCTCAGATTTTTGAAGGCTGTGTGCTAAAATGGTTTTACCCAAATAAACCTTGGGAATATCCTCCATCGATTGTTAAAATGGTTATTTTGTCATTTTTTAAAAACAAAAACTCCATCTGTGTAGTCTCTGGGTCTATTCGGAGCCTGTAGTAACTCCCTCATCTTTGCCTTCAGTTGCAGCACCGGAGCGCCTTCCTGCAGGAGCACGGCCATGGAGGTGGTACCAGCCGAGGTGAATAGCTTGCTTCCGGAGGAGATAATGGACACGGGGATAACATTAGTGGATGAGGATAGTATTGAGGCTGTTATTGTTTCATCCCCAATCCCTATGGAGACAGAACTGGAAGAAATTGTCAACATAAACTCAACTGGTGACTCTGCGGCCACACCCATTTCCACGGAGCCTGTCTCAGTGTACAGTAACCACACTAACCAAGTTGCAGTGAACACCACAGTCCCTAAAGCAGATCCTAACACCACAGTGAAACCAGCTCTTCCAAGTGGCCTTCACAAACTTGGTGCTCAGACTCCTGTGACTATCTCAGCCAATCAGATCATTTTAAACAAAGTATCACAGACATCTGATCTTAAACTTGGCAATCAGACCCTTAAACCAGATGGACAGAAGTTAATTTTAACAACTTTGGGCAAGTCTGGTTCACCAATTGTTTTAGCACTACCCCATAGCCAACTGCCCCAGGCTCAGAAAGTTACAACTCAGGCTCAGTCAGGAGATGCTAAGTTGCCAGCGCAGCAAATTAAAGTAGTTACCATTGGAGGGAGGCCAGAGGTGAAACCTGTCATTGGTGTCTCAGCACTGACCCCAGGAAGCCAGCTGATTAATCCTACAACTCAGCCCTCTGTGGTTCAGACCCAACAGTTAAAAACAGTGCAGGTAAAAAACAAAAACAAAAAAAGGGAGCTTATTAATCAAAATGCATGTTTAAAAACATTAAACTGATTCATGGTTGTGTTTGTGTAGGGTTATTAACTGCATAGCTGTTACTGAATTCCTTTGAATGTTGCAATAAGGAATTTTGTGAGGTTTTCTGTTGTTTTTTATGTTTGATATGTCTAATGCTTATGATTTTTGCCAGAAAACTTAGAACAAGTTAATTTTTGGTTAAATTCCAAACGAGTGTACTTACAGCCTTTTATTTGTTTTAAGATGCCTTTTGGTCTTGGTATTGTTTGTGTACAAGAATATCTCACTGTTATAAAGGTGGAAGACTTACTCCAGGGCTATCAAAAACCCAAACTGAGAAAATTGTTTTGATAGCAGGTGGCCCATGGCCAGGGAACCTTTGCTGCTCTGGGAGGCCACTTCCTGGAAGCAGCATAGCATGCACTGGCCAGCAGGTCTCTGTCCATGGTTGTCACGCGTGTGTGCAGTGTGAGGAGGACAGCAGCACTTGGGGGACAGTGAGGTGCAAGTCTTCAGAGGTAGAGGGCAGGGCTCTGGTCACCCCTTTGCTACCCATCAGCTGTGGAACCTTGGGCAGGTTTCTCTGTCTTCAGTGTAAGGTGGCTACTTGGTCTTAGAAATTCATGGTACTTTAGAGTTCTCAAAACATCGAGACTCCTTCAAAATAGTATCTGGTATTAGTATGAATAAGGCCTAAGATAGATGGTTACCAGAATCTGTATTAAATGGGTTCCAGCCACTTGACCTTTTTGGTGTGTTTTTTTAATAGGGCCTCCCTATGTAGTCCAGGCTGGTGTTGAACTTGTGTGATCCTCCTCCCTCACCCTCCCAAGTGCATGGATGACAGGCATGTGCCAGTGTACCTGGCTCTCCAGTTTTTCATGCTGAATTGGTTTTCTTTGGCCGTCCCTAAGAAGTACAGAGATCTGTTCAGGACCAGAAAGGAAACCTGAGTTCCCTGTTTGAGAGATGCCTTGCAGAAGAAAGGGAGCTGGAAGTGGGAGTTAAGGTAGTGGAGGAAGTGTGCCAGGGAGGCCTGGTGAGAGCCAGCGCTGTTACTGCTGGCTCATGTTTTGTTCACTGTGCAGACAGAGTTAGAAACTTCCCTTTTCGTGGGCTTCACATTTAACACCTGTGAGGATTTCTCAGCCCTTGTGGGTTGCCCGTGTCCCTCTGCCACCATTATGCATGTTGTTCTCTTGGTGTTCCTTGTGATGTCTCACTTCTCTGATTTCCTTTCACTTGTTTTTGCTGAGGCTCTTGCATGAGAGCCCCTGTCCCTGTCAAGCATCTTGGCCGAGTTCAGAAGCTTCGTTTTATTGGTTACAGGATGGTGGTGGCATGACAGTTTTCACCATGTTCACAGGAAACTGATAAATCAGAGCAACAAGGGAGACATACCGACATGCTGCACTTAACTGATGGTGACAGAAACATTTTTATTACAGTGCTGTGACCAGCCCAAAAATGAGAATGTCATTGTTTCTCAGGGAACCACATGAACATACTGTTTCAAAAACAGGAGTACTTGTGTCCTCTAGTTCTACTATACCCTTAAACTCACCGTGTGGCCCTGGCTGGCCTTGAACTCCTGAGTGCTGGGATTACAGGCATGTGCCAGCATGCCCAGCTACAACTCTGTTTATTAAAAAACAATTACTGTTTATAAAGACAGTAACAAAAGTCAGAATCCATTGAAAATATTCCTTTGCTTACCCAGTTATTTTTAGGCACCTGAAATCTTTTGTTTTTTAAGCAACCCAAGAAGCTCAGAAGCGCTTTGAAAAATCTGTACAAATGTCTCTGTTTTAAACTTCAGAAAATTTGGTTCATTCTATGGTATATATAATTTTCTGGTATTATATTTTGTCCTAAGTTTAATCAAAGCACTGGGACCGTTAAGGGTGGAAGAAGGGGCAACATGTACTTCCCTTCGTTACAGAGCCAGAGCCCCTCATGGTGTACTCCGGGGGCATGGCGGGGTGCTGGGGGGGTCTGTCAGTGCAGCCCAAGACTGGTCCTTGCTGCCGCCTGAGGCTGTCTGGTGCAGGGATGGACATGACTTGTGAGATTATTTGGTGCTATATTTGGTTACTTTATTTGTAAATTTTCGTCTTTTTTTTGTTTTTGTCTCACTCTACTGATTTAATGAACTTGTTAATTATCATTTATGCTTTGTTTTACTTAATAAAGTTCGTCCTAGGGTAATTAAGAATCCATAATGCAAGAAATTATTGTTCCTTAATGGAACTGGAATTTGATAGTTTCAGCAGTAGTCCCCTAAAAAATATAGCCACAAGGGCAAGATGAAATTGCTCATTTGAATAATTAATGTGCTTTTGGTTATATTGTTTATATTTTTTCCTTACTGGTAGTCATATGATTGTGAAAGTCTTTAAACTTTAAATCTTCATTTTTATAGCTAAGGTTGCTTTTGTTAGATATATATTTCTAGTAATACCAATATCTCTACTCAAAATCATTAATAGTATGTACATAGACTGAATTCCAACTTGTACTTTCCAGCCTGTCAACAGTTGGAGAATGTTTTTCCTTTGTCTCCCTAAATTGCATCATTTTTGAAGTATAATTATGAATTTATCTTGCTATCTTTGCAAGCTGGGTATTATTTAATATATGAACAGATCTCTTTCTTACGGTGATTCTTGTTTCGCATATTTTATTGTAATGTGTTTTAAATGTAAGAAAACAATGTATTTTGAATGTATTATAATGCACTATTTACAATTTGAGTGCAGAGAATATAATTTGAGCACAAAGAACTGATAGTTTATGATGTCTTCCAACTTCTTACATATTTCTGTCATTCAAGTTAATCATGTTTATTCTTTTGAGTGTACTTATTTCCAAAGTAAATACTGTTTCCAGGAATTTAGTATTCATACCTATCAAAAGACAGAATTTAATATTCTTCATACTAAAATTTTATGATCTTGATCATAGGTAAATTTCTGCTTCTGTCTTTTGGAAGAAGCTGTTCCTTTTGTGTGTGACAATAATTTTAATATAAAACCATTAATACCTGTACCTTCTTTGACTTGGAAATTTTAGTTGAGGTTGACAGTATGTAACTACAGATCAAAGATTAATAATAAGGAAGACACTCCTTCCCTTTGAGGAATTTCAACAGTATTTTAGTAAATAACATTACAAAGCTTTTGCCGTTAATATGGTTTTGTTCTACCAGTCTTGTCTCTTGGCATCCTATAACTTTAACTGTTCTGTTTTCCCTTTACCTAGTCCTGACATATAGATCGAAATTTTAGAATCTAATCATAAGCTTGTCTTTAGCCTGTGTTTATGTTTTGTGTCAGAGGGCCAGGGTAATCACACACAGACGTGGCCTCATTGTTTACACTGTCTTAGCTTTACCTGCTGTGTTATCATTGAATGATTTATTTGAAGACTATTGCTGCTCGTAGTGTTTTTACTGAACATTAAACCTTATTACTGGTAAACATTAATTTGGTTTTTATCATTCACATATGAGACTAAAATATGTATAATAAAATGCAAAGGTACTGTATATGGGCTTATGGATGTGATCATATTAATATTTTGATGACCAGCCGCATTTTAAGTGTTTTTAACGTGACATAGATATAATTTGTTAAATGAACTGGTTTTGTATGTACTGCCATATATGACTCTTTTGTCTAGTTTTGGCTTAGTAGTTGTTTTATAGAAACAAATGGTTTTCATAGTTATTTATATGTTTCAGATTGCTAAGAAGCCTCGAACTCCAACCTCTGGCCCAGTAATCACGAAGCTGATCTTTGCAAAACCAATTAATAGTAAAGCAGTTACAGGACAGACAACTCAAGTGTCACCACCAGTCATTGCAGGTCATATTTCTTTATAGTTCATTAAGCCTTATATTTATGTTTTAAGTTTACAGAAGGCTCTTCTCCCATAAGTTGTTTTAGTGTAAGTAAAGCTTAGGATAAGCCAGACTAGTTGGTAAGAATTGTCATACTTAATGAATGAGTACTTCAGGGAAAATATCTCCTCTCCAAGTAAGTCCATTACTTTGATCTCTAGTTTTTAGTAGAAACTTAGCATGGAATTAGCAAATTCTTCATAATTCCAGTAATACTGGGTTACACTGAGATAGTGTTTGCTGTATGCTGTTTTTAGCTCTTTACCTAAAGTGACTTACCTAGCTCCCTGACCAGGGACTGAGACGCCCCATTTTGCTCATGCAGAAAGGGAAGTGCTGTCTAGTAGTGGCTATACTGGGCTTGGAACTCAAGTTTGTCTCTGGAGCTCTTACACTAGGTCTAACAGACTTAGATTCTCACACATGGGAGTGTATGGTATTTCATGGTTTCTGTGTGAATTTTTTGGTTTCTGTATTTTAATATAGTTCTGTAGGAACAGAAAATGTCACAGTGGTAGGAATTACTTAAGCAATAGCAGAATATTCCTTTGACCAGCACACTCTTTAATGTGGCATCACCAGTAACTATACCACCTCCAAACTCTGGACTTCAGGTGTTCATTCTGTTTATTCATCAGCTTTCGTTCCTTTTATACTCCCAGTCTAACAGTGTTTTTACTTTGAATTCTGAGCTCCATTGATTCTTCCACTTCCTTTGTATGATTGTTACTTTCTGTACTCAGCAGGGATCCATGACCTGTCACTGTTGCTCTCCTGATGAATACCCTTGGTTGTCTTTTCTGTCTTTCTGGATTGGCTCATTTGAGACCAGTTCTCCTACACTTTGCCTGGCAAGCGGCTATCCAAGCAGTTCAGTCTGAATTGTTTAATTTCCACTGTGCTAAGGCTTATCTAGAAGCTTCTGAGTGGTAGACTTTGGACTAAGACTTTCAGATACACTCTGTCCATGAAACGGACATTCTTGGGAGTACTGCAGGCGGCTAACTGTCTGTAGCATACGTATTCAAGCCTCTTACCAGGGAGCTAAGAACCAAAAAAAAAAAAAAAAAAAGCCACTTGCTGCTGTCTTAAAAATTTTGTTTTTGTTTTTTTGAGACAAGCTATATAGTTCAGACCAGGTTTGATTTCAAATATGTAGCCCAGGCTGACCTCAAATTCACATTGATCTTCCTGTCTCAGCCTCCAGTGTGCTGGGATTATAGGCGTGCACAAGCACACCCAGCTTTTACTAAATTCATAGATATAGCAGTGGGCAGCTCTGCAGTCTTTGGCAGTAATGGTCACTTTCCTGAGGATTGGACTGTGTGTGGGAGCCCAAGCAGGACAGTGAAGATGGAGGATGGAGGGCTGTGTTCTCTTTCTTTTGACCCTCAGGAGAGACTTGTGGGGCTGGCAGAGACAGAGGTTTTGTGGGCTGTCACAGGAAGGTGGCCTGGCTCTGGAGGAAAGATGACAGTGTGGATTGGGGCTGGTTTGAGAAGCAGACCACAGTTGGTGTTAAAGTGAGCAAGATTTGGAAGTACTGATAGACCAGGGCCAGTAGTCCCCTGGGAGGTAGAAGAAATGAATGGAAAGTAATGTCTCAGTGCAAACATTTTTACTGCTTGAGTCTAGGTTGAGTCTGGGAAATCCCTTAGAATTTCTAGTTATTATATGTGGTGTATTGTGTACAAATCATTTGTGTTTGTAGGAGTGTCTAAATGATTGTTTTGTTTTTTTTTTTTTTGTACTTGGGATTGAACCCAGAACCTCTTGCATGCTGGGCAAGTGCTCTACCACTGAGTTACATCCCAGCACCAAAATGAAATTGGGGTTGTGTCAAGAAGTCACCTTGACTATCAGGGAATGTCACACATGGATGTCACTATGTGGTCTCTGGGTCTTTTATAATGTATTGCAGACCAACCCTAGCCTCATCTTTGGTGACACGCAGATTTAGTAGCACTACCAAAATGTGTAAGATATACATTTGTTCAGTTTCACAAGAATTGTTGGCTTTAAGCTCAGTTTGGAGAGATAACTTCTCCTTTTAACTAGTCCTGCGTAGCCTTTTAAATGTGTGTCAGCCTAGCCTGGTGCAGTGGCACACACACCCGCATTGCCAGGAGAGGCAGGGGGTCACGTGCTCCAGTCCAGCATGGGTAATTTAGTGAGACTGCCTCAGATTTTAGAAATTGTTGAAAGGGCTGGGGCTGTAGCTCAGTGTGAAGGCCCTGGGTTCAATCCTCAGTTACCATCCTCCCCCAGTCATAGAAGTTAAATTACAAGCAACCAAAATATCTGTCCTGTTATATCATATAGTAAGTAGTTCCATCATTTTAAAAAATTATTTATTTGTTTATTTATTTGGTGCTGAGGATCGAACTCACCACCTTGTACTTGCCAGACAGGCGCTGTGCCACTGAGCTGTATCCCTGTCCCCTTCCACCACTTTTATACTACATGTAAAGCTTTTCCAAAGAATACTGATTTTGTTTTTAAATGATTGGGGGCTTCCCACTGAAAATAATGTTTATCTTTAGTCAAGATAAACCTTTGTGCCGAAGATTTAACTCAGCGGTACAAGCGTCTGCCAGGCAAGTGCCAGGTCATGAGTTCAAACCCCAGTACAAAAAAAAAAAAGATAAACCTTTGTATGTCAGTGACTATTCTCCCACCCAAGTACTAACCAGACCCAACCCTGCTTAACTTTGGAGAACGTGTTACGTGGCTTTTCTAAAATGCAAATCTGATCTTGTCACACTTGGCTAACATTTTATTGGCCTCCAGCCATCAGGATTAAGCTCAGTGCCAGTATATGCTTAGCGTCAAAGGCATTTATGATCTCATGTATACCTTTTTTACTTCACCTTCTATCAGCTCCAAGCCTTCTGAGTGGGTTTATTTTAAGAACTCACAAAATGATCATATTCACTTAAGATTTAGGAGCTTGGCGGTTTCTTTCACCTGCCATGTTTTTCTTTGCTGTTCCTCTTGGCTAACTCATCTATTTTATCTTTAGAACTAGAAAGTTTGGCTCCTAGGTTTAGTCAAATGGTCTATTTTTAACCATTTCCTATGCATTCCCATAAAAGTTGATTTTTATCTATCAAATACTTTATATTTAAATTATATTAATTTCACACCAGCTTTTGACTTGTTCATTACTTGCACTGTATTTTAATACATAGCTTCCTTACCTGTCTCCAGTATTCCACTTAGGATTTGCCTCGCCTCGCCTCACCTCGCCTTGCCTTCTTTTCTTTTAGCTTTTTGAAACAGGATTTCGCTATTGCTGTGTGGTTCAGGCTGTCCTTAGATTTGTAATACTTCTGCCTCAGCCTCCCACATATGGAGATTATAGGCGTGCACCACCACACCTGGCTTTATGATTTTTCTTTCTTTTTTTTTGTTTTTTGATAGCAAGGTCTCACTGTGTAGTTCAGGCTAGCCTTGAACTCATGTCAGTCCTCCTGCCTCAGCCTCTGGAGTGCTGCTTATGATAGGTGTGCACCACTATACCCAGCAAAGAATACTAAGTCAAACCATCATCAGAGACCACCTGTATTTTGTTTTTGTTTGTTTGTTTTTGTGGTGCTAGGTATTGAACCTAGGACCTTGTTCATGCTAAGCAGGTGCTCTACCCCTGAGCTTCACTCCCGAACCCTTGGTTTTTCTTGTTGATAGCCTTTAGTTTGCTGTTTAGTTTCACTTTTCAAGTTACCTAATTTATAAAAACCCTACATTTAAGCATACAAGATATTGGCATTAATTATATTCACATTGTTATGCAGCCATTACCCTGTCCGTCCTCAGAATTTTGTTCATTTTGCAAAGCTTATTAAGCAATAATTAAACAATGATTCCTATTGCTCCCTGCCCCCAGCCCCTGGCAACCACCATTCTACTTGCTAACTCTATTCTGTATACCTCATACAAGTAAAATCATATAATACTTGTTTTGTATTTCACTTGTAATGTCCTTGAAGTCTGTGTGGTTTATAGCATGTTGTCAGTATTTCCTTTTTTTTTTTTTTAAGCGGAATAATAATACATTTTGTGTGTATATATCATATTGATAATAGTTCTTTTGTTTTATGTTTTATATACTTTCTAATGTGGTTCATCAACTTTATATTGTTGAATGAATGTAAGTGTCAGGGAGTCTCTAGTGATATGGTAAAAGCTGTTAGAAGATTTGGGTTTTATTCCTGGCTCTTCTGTTGATTTTTCTCTGATCTTGAGCATATAGATTACTTGTTCATCATCTTTCTGTAAAATGTGAATTCCCCCACCTCTTACAGAATTTGTCTTTGCTCAGATATCCTGACTTCCACAGGAGGCTTTTGAGTGTGTTGCTTTGAATTCTTAGAGAAGGCTCAGTGTGAAATGTATCTGCCTTGTAAATTGATTTAAAGGTGAAATTATGTGATTTGTGTATTGTGTGAATTTGTCTGCAGAGTCAAGGATTTGGAGGTTAGGTTAGATCATCAGAAATGCTCTTTGGAGGAAAACCAAGCAGATCTTCAGAGAAAGAATACCTTGAGTTTTAAATTCTTGGGAAAATTGATGAAATCTTCAAATATTTTGGCAGAAATGACCTTCAACATAATCGCATTATGCCTGTCAAATAGAATTTGTCATTGTGCTGCCATAGAGATTTTCAGGAGGCACCTCTCTGCTCCCTAAATTGACAGCTGCTTTGCTTTTGCTCATTCTAAAAGTGTATTTTTTTTAAATACCAACCAAAAAAAAAAAAAGGTGAAAATTTTACTTTAAATTGTCTTTGCTATTTATGATGAAGTATTTGCCCCTGTTTTAAGTAAATTCACATAAAATGACCTTTTCCTGGTATTAATTATACTCAGGAACTGAAGATTTTCTATAAGAACATGCTTTTGAAAGGGATATAATACTTGACAAGTATGAAACTATAGTGACAACTATAAAACAGTGAGCATTTTATAAAGCTGTCTTTTAAGACAATAGTTTCTTTCTTTTTCTTTTTTTTTTTCTTTTTTTTTTTTTTTTTGAGACCGGGTCTCACTGTGCAGTTCAGGCTGACCTTGGGCTCACTTTGTAGCCCAGGCTGGTCTCGAACTTACAACGATCCTCCTGCCTCAGCCTCCTGAGTGCTGGGATTCCAGGTGTGCGCCACCACGCCTGGTTTGGAAAATAGTTTCTTAACAGTGTTGTTAGGGCTGTATCTCAGTTATTAGCTTTGGAAACTAGAAGAGACAAACGTGTTACTTGCAGCAGCCCCAACACTTTAAGGTCACTTTCTGAAAGCGTGTACTGAGGATTCATTTAGTTCACATGGAATCGTCTTCATTTAGTTGTGATGTGATTCAGGTTAAAAGAAACTCAGCAGAAATTCAATTTAGATCCACTAAGGAACATGTCAGTTAATTTTGCACTACAATTTGAAAATTATATTTAAAATATTTTTAAAGCCAGGGATTTTAGCTGAGCAGCATAAGCACCTGCCTGGCAAGTGTAAGGTCGTAAGTTCAGTCCCCGGTACCAAAAAAAAAATTTTTTTTTTCTTTAAATTCATAAATGAGTGTGACCCTCATTAGCTTGAAAAGAAAGAATGTATGCTTCAGCTTTTTTATCAGAAAAAAGAGCTCAGAAGTTGCCAAGTACTGGATCTCTGGGGTTTTATTGTTTTTTTGCTTTTGGGGATATTTAAAAAAAAATTTTATTGGTACATTTTAGATAGACAAAATTATAATATTCATCATAGCATTCTATCTCTTTCTAAAGAGAAACCCTTTTTCTTTTTTTTGTACCGGGGATTGAACTCACAACTTTGTACTTGCCAGACAGGTACTTATGCTGCTGAGCTAAATCCCCAGTTCAACCCCTTCTTTCTTTTACTCCTTCTTATCTGTGCTTCCTTTCTCTTGTGTCTCTAGCCACACCTCTAAGTTCATTTGAAGCATCTAAGGCTGGAGGGTCTTTAAGGAGAATGGGGTTGTTTGCCTCTACTTAGATACATCCCTCTTTAGCCAGTGTGTTTGATTACCTAACATCTGCTACAATTGAAACTCATTTCTATTGAGACAGTTATTTTAATTGTAAATTTACAGTTCTTAGTGTTTAGTTGACATTTTTCTGTTTCTATACGTTTGATGTGATACAGGTCAGTTCTAATTCTGCAACCTGGTCAGGCAACTCTTTGTTTTTCTGACAAAATAAAAATTCTCTAAATCTTCAAAGCATTAAAAGGCCCTAAGTTTTTAATCTTTTATTCCTACTTCATGATTATCTACATGTCCTTTTGGGTTCAAAGCCAGTTTCTTTTCTCACTGGTTACTCAGGCCTGCAGGCTGATGTAGGAGCCACCATCTCAAAAGTGGCAGAGGAAAAAAGGGCTTTAGGACATCTCCCACAGACAGGGAGTAATAGGTGAACATTTACTCAAAGCTTATTTGCCAGAAGCAGTCATGTGACCCTAATTTAGTCACAGGATTGGAGGAAGATCAGCTAGGATGTGCCAGTATAGCTTTGCCCATGTCCAGAGTGGAGGAGAACCACATACTTGGTGAATGGCAATAATAACTTATCGCGCAGTGTTTCCAGAATTTAGAGCTTTATTAGTCTTTGTATTCCTTTCTTGCCTAGGATAAAAACTGCCCTTGCGTTGCAAGCATGCAGTCATGAGTTCGATCCCCAATACCAACAAAAAAAAATAAAAAATTACTGCCCTTTCTCCTTATCACAGTGTGAGTTCCAATTCTCTAAGCCATATAGATACGCTGTAGGTTTTTGTCATTGTTGTTGAGGGACACTGTCCTGGAGGGAACACAGTATGTAATCTGGCCAGCCAGCTGGCAGAAGTACTCCCTCCCCTGCAACCTGAAATCAGACACCATTCAGCCTTGACAGTGTGCCAAGTTTGTCCATCCAGTAACGTTTTTATGAGTGTGGGTTGGAATTGTACAGTCATGATTTAAGTTCATGAAAGAAAACTACTAGAGTACAGAGGCTGAAGTCTTAAGATTTGGGTTCAAGCGGTCCTGACTTTCAGGAGCTGTGTCACAGAGGGCTGGCACATTGCTTTGTTTTCCCCCCAACCTGCTGATGGTGACAGTTTGACAACAATGTGAGCACTCTTTGTGTAAAGTCTATGTAAACTGATAATCGTATAGTATTACTGAGAAGCATGGATTTGTTTTTCTGCCTCAATTTACCACAGTTTATTAAGGTCTCAGTTAAATAGTTCCCATGTTCATGTGTATGAAGTATTGAATGTGTGCTGAAGTCCTTGCAGGCGAAGATGTTGTCATGTAGGTTTTTTACTGTTACTAGACAAAGTCAAGCTGATGTGCTGCCTCTCATTTGCAGGTCGAGTTCTCTCACAGTCCACTCCTGGAACGCCATCAAAGACCATAACAATATCTGAAAGTGGTGTTATTGGGTCAACTTTAAACTCTACAACACAGACACCAAATAAAATTGCCATCTCACCTTTGAAATCTCCAAATAAGGTAAAAAAAGAAAAATCAGTCATGTGTTGGACATTTGGTTGATGCTTTTTCTTGTCACTAGTTACTTCAAATAACTCAGGTTTCATCTGTTTCCAAGCAAGTAGTAGCCACTCAGTGAATACTAAATTAATTTAGTAATTAAGGACTTTTTTTTAATTAAGGACTTTTGACAAATAAGAAAATTTAAACACAATGACCTAGTAATTGTTCCACGTTAAGATGGTTTCCTTGGCCTATATGTGTGTGGATTCAGTAAACATTTTTTAAGTGGTATTTAGCAGAATTGTCCTTAGAATGAGGCACATCAATAATGACTATCTAAATACAAAACATTAAAGCAACTTTTAAGTAGAGATTTGCATTTCTCCTAGAGAATAAGACCCAGAATACTAGAAATTGCTGTTAGATACTGGTGACCATATAATCAGTGTTTTCGAAGCTGAAGTGAATTTTGTTCCAAGTATTCAAACGCTTTGTATAGGGCCAGGGATTTAGCTCAGTGGCTTAGGCGCCTGCCTGGCAAGCATGAGGTCATGAGTTCGATCCCTGGTACCAAAAAAAAAAAAAGAATGAACAAGAGCTTTTCATAATTCGTTTTCATCTTAAAATGGCCAAGTATTATTTTACTGTCAGGTTAAGTAAGTACCCTCTCACTTTCCTGAAACATACAGATGTCATTGTAACGGCATGTGAAAAGTTTTAAGGTATATTTTAAATCCTATGATGCAGTTGGAAAGCCAAATATGATTACTGTGAAAGGTGCCAGCCCTGTGACCCTGGAAACACACTGCCCTTTGTACTTGCCTTCTTCCTTGTTGTACAGCTGCTCATAAAAAGAGTAGACTCAATCTGCCTTACCTGTCTTAAAGATCCAGTTGCTAGTTTCTGTTTTAATGAGACTTAAATGTATGACTATGATGTGTCTTACAGCTTGTTAGAGTGAATGTCTCCCTGCATAGTAGCGCAGATGGTTGTGTTTGTTTTTTCCTGAAATGGTATGAATTCAGCAGATACTGAGTAGTTGTCATGCATAGTGACAAGCATGGGAAAGACAGTGTGAATAACACCAGGCTTCAGTTTCAGGGAGATCGAGCAGGGACTTAGACTGAAACATCGAACATTGCCCCACAGGTGGTGGCAGCCACAGGTGGACTGATGAGCTCTGTGGTGCGTCAGACAGAGAGGCTGTTCTGAAGGACCTTAACCTCACCTGTGGTGGGACCTAACTGGACGAGATGCAGAGGGCCTCTCTGGGCGGAGGGCACACTGGAGTCAGACATACCCAGTGAGGCTCTTTGAGCGAAGCCTATTGTCTGAGGTGCACGAGCACCGGTGTGTTAGGGTTACCTGGGGCTGGTTATCTGGAAGGGAGTCTGACTTCCATTGGTCACAGACACTTCAGCTTCCTGCTGCTTCTAGGACAGTGGTTCTGCCCTTATCTGTCCTGCAGTCACCAGAGGAGCTGTAATAAATGCTGAGGTCTAGTTCTCATCCCCAAGATCCTGTTTCAGCCTTTCTGGATCTGGGCCTGGTGGCAAAATTTAAAAAGCTCCCTAGATAGTCAAGATTGAGGGCCACTGCTGTAAGCAGGGTACTTACAGTTTTTAAAAGATGACCCTTATTGCATTGTGAAAGATGTTGTGGCATATGGGAGAGAACATTTAGATTCATTCCCAACCTTGAATCACGTTAGAAGTATCTGGGGGCCTTTGGGAAAAAAACCAATGGTTGGCCTCTTCCCCAGTCCCACTGAAATCAGTCTCCACACTGGACCTAGGTATTTAATATTTTAAATTCTAAAATATAGGCCAGGGTACAGATCACTGATTTGGGTTATGAGAATGTTTCAGGCTTTGCCAGATTAGTGAGGACAGGTTAGGGAGGAAGCGGTGTGTGAGAGAGGTCTGAGACATAATGGGCCTCACAGTCTTAGTGAGGGGTCCAAGGTGCCGACTGTGTCTGACTGGGTGACAGGACCTGTGGTGGCGCTGCACTAGCACCACTGGGCGGCCCACACCTGACGCCACACTGATGGAAAGCAGCTTTGGTTTTCTCCTGCCCTTGAAGTTGGCCACACCACATTGGATCTTGCTTGCTTCCTCTTGGCAAGAGTTCGTTTTTAACATAAGGGCATTCTGGGGCTGGAGATTTAGCTCAGTGGCATAAGTGCCTGCCTTGTAAGCATGCGGTCATGAGTTCAATCCCTGGTACCGATAAAAAAAAAAAAAAAACATGAGGGCATTCCTTGCTTTGGTGACTCTGATTCCCAGGCATGACAAATCTAATTCAAAGCTTACGTCCAGTTTCAAGCCGCCCTCTGCTTAGTCCAGGACCCTCCTAGCTCGGGGTCTGCAGCGGATACGTGCGTGACCTCTTTCTTGCTCGTCCACTCCCCCTCTGCTTTTGGGCCAGTTGAAAGGAAGGGTAGAACGGGAAGGATAGAGCTGCACTCTGCTGCGTCTGTGTGGCAGGCACCTCATGTGGACCGTCTGCATGCAGTATGCACGCAGGACAGCTTCGCGGCCTGTCGGGGGGCAGTGCATACCCTGGCCTCTGCGGTCTTGCCGAGCTCCTGCAGCCTGAAGGCTGCTCTGTGCAGCCCGGCAGTGCGCTTTACTCGAGGAGCACGTGTGTTTTAGCTGGGTCCTGCCCGCACACCTTGCACTCCCACAGCACCTGTGCAGATGGGCAGCTTGCCTGACTGCTGTGTGCCATCCTTCCCTGCCACTGTGACAGTGCCACCGTCTTCTTTCTTCAGCTTTTTCCAGGCTGGAACAGTGTCTGTGCTCATATCCACCCAGGACTGTGGAGCAGTGCATGTCAGGTACTCCTGAGAACTCTCACTGCCTTCAGTTCTGGTGGCCAGACCCAGGCAGGTGGTCTTGAGAGTTTCCTTGCCTCTCAGTGATTCAGGTGTCACCAGTGACTTGCTTGTCACTTTCCCCTTAGAATTGTCACCCAGCAGAAGCAGCCCTGCGTTACCAGTAATTTGCTTGTCACTTTCCCCTTAGAATTGTCACCCAGCAGAAGCAGCCCTGCGTTTGTTCTCACTGAAGTGTGGATCCCTACTGCCCTGGTCTTCTCCACCTTTACGAACGCTGTTTCTGACTTCCTAACACCAGGCATTAGTGATGGGGAGGCCATCTTTCAGCAAATCTGCCGTGGGTGTTGTGCTCTTTTTAGATTGTAGGGGAGCTGGTTTGTAGTTCTCAGCTTCAGGGCCCTACTTCAGCCAAATTTTGAGATAGTAGAAAGATTCCCATGCTTAACTGTAGGTGTCAGAGGAGGACTGTAGAAGGAATTAGTAGCCTGGGCCAAAAACTGTCCAGTTATTGGACATGTTTGTCATTGAAGTCTCCATTGATGATCTAGAGGAAGAGTTTACTGGGAAGTGGTAAATGGGGCTCCGGGTGGATGTACCAGAGAGACTCAGGCTGTGGAGAGCAAGAGGAAGAGCAGGACTGCAGGGGAACAGCAGGTGCTAGCAGGAGAGAGGGCCGAGCAGAAGAGAGGGAGCCGTAGGAGAGGGAGTGGGGAAACCAGGAATGTGAAGGCAAGAGTGTTTCAGGAAGACGCTGGGTCACAGTGTCAGATGTCCTAGAAGACCACTTAGGGAAAGACTGAGGAGCAGACCTTCTGGAGATCTTGCACCCACCGAGAGGCACAGAGAGGAACCCCAGCACCGCCCCCTGCTCACGCCACCCTCTGCGTGCCACCATTGCCTTCAGCTGAAGACCTCTCAGATTGGTCCTGTGGGTGTTTGTGCCACCAGAGGTGCAGGCTCCCAGAACACCAGGGCACTTGGTGTCCGTGCTCCCTGTCACCTGTCCCTGCTTGAGCACCTTGCACTGACTGTCTCCCCTGAGCGTTTCCTCGGCGCTGGCTTAAGTGAATGCCTCGCTGTCCCCAGGGACACATTGCCCGCTGCAGACTCGTCACTGTGCACTGGGGAGGCCAGATGGAGGCAGCTGGTGCCCTCGCTCTGCACAGGTCCAAGCGTGCTCAGGCTCTTCTGGCCTTCGGATCTGACATTACCGGGTTCATAGTCCTGTGCCTTATCAATGTACTACAGCTTTCTTTTGTTGGTTTATTTTCTAGATTATCTTAAGCTTATAAGTATGCATTAGATATGCAGAGAACCTTTAAAGTAGTGAAAATGGAGTTCCGTTTGATTTAGTTTCTTCTAGCCTAGGCCCAGGGGTTTAGCTCAGTGGTGTAAGGGCCTTCCTGGCAAGTGCAAGGTCCTGAGTTCAATCCCCGGTACCAAAAGAAAAAAAAGTTTCTTCTAGCCTTAATTTTAACAATGTCATCCTGTACATACATCCAGGTCTTTATGTATGAGTGGATGGTCCGTCTGTCCGTCTATTGCTGAAAGTGGGGAGTTACAGTTTTCTAGTACTATTGTAGTATTGGAATCTAGCTCTTTTAGGTCTATTGATATACTGTGGTTATATTTTTATTTTTTTATTTTTTTGAGACAGAGACTCACTATATAGTTCAGGCTAGCTTTGAATTGACTGTGTAGACCAGGCTGGTCTCAAACACACAGCAATCCTCCTGCCTCAGCCTCCTGATTATAGGAATTATGGGCATGTGCCACCTTGCCTACTTTTTGCCTATATTTTTAGAATTGTTATTTCCTCTTGCTAGATCAACCCCCTTTTCATTATGTGATCACCTGCCTGGCCTCTTTTTAATAGTTCTGAGTTAAAGTCTATTGTATGACAGGAGTAGGACTACTTTTGTTTTCTTTTGGATTTTGCTAGTCTGGAGTATCTTGTTCTGTTCTTTTACTTTCAGTCTTTGTGCACCGTTAGAGTTGAAGTCAGTTTCTTGCAAGCAACTTACAGTTGGCCCTTGCCTTTTAATATGCATAGTCCCTCCTAACTGGAGAATTCTACCTGTTTACATTCAGGTTGTCACTGATAAGGAGGCCTTACTGCAGCAACTTTATAGCTGGTTTTCTGGTTTTATTGTAGTCTTCTCTCTCCTGACAGTCTCCTTGCTGGTTAAGTGGGTAATGGCAGTGATATATGTTGTTTCCTTACTTATTTTTGATTTATTAGAGATTTTTGCTTTGTGATCACCCTATGACTTAAATATTTTCTTAGCACAATGAGCTACAACATGATCATAGAA
This sequence comes from Hydrochoerus hydrochaeris, assembly GCA_004027455.1. NCBI lineage: Eukaryota > Metazoa > Chordata > Mammalia > Rodentia > Hydrochaeridae > Hydrochoerus > Hydrochoerus hydrochaeris. The sequence goes on along the minus strand of PVLA01007570.1, from coordinate 3,430 downwards.
GTAAGAAAAAGAATGAGTGGAAATGCACTAATAAAAAAAAAAGCTATATACTTTTACTCTATTCCTCCCTCCAAGTTTTGATTTTTTTACACCCATCTTGCCTATCTACATGAAATATGTAGACCTTAAAGGTACATTGGGTAATTCAGATAAAATGCAATCCAAATCTCTATTAAGATAAAGAATTTCTTATTACCTAGGTAATTAAGAGCTCAATTATATACAGCAAGCCATGTACTAGTAGAAATTCCAAAAAAAAATGTTTTGCCAGGTGTGGTGGCACATATCTATAACCCTATATGGCGAGACCCTGGCTCAACAACAGCAGGCATGGTGCACACCTGTGCTCTCAGCATTTGGGAGGGCGAGGCAGGAAGGTCGCTTCGAGTTTAAGGCCAGCCTGAACTATGTGGTGAGACTTTGTCTCAAAAACACCACCAACAAGTTTTTCCTCATCAGTTTCTGAATATGTCACTATAAATAGAACATCTATTGTGTAGTAGTTTTGTGAAAAAAATTATACTCCTTAGCAAGTGGAGAGATGAATGTTTCTGTAGGTTATTAAAAATTCATTTACTTGTACTTCAAATATGTTGATGAATTCTCAGATAACTAAAAATAATTTCTAACCAGGCATGTTGGTGCATGCCTGTGGGTCCAGCTGCTTGGGAAACTGAGGCATTGCTTGAAACCAGGAGTTTGAGGCAAACCTGGGCATCACCACTTTAATAACAAACCAAAAAAATCCTGTAGTAGCACATAACATGATTCTTAGTAGAAAACCAGAAGGACTTCAGTGTATTGTGTATTATTGCAGTAAATGGTCTTCTGTCCATTTGTGCTTATTTCTGAGAACAGTACCCATATTTATAAAAAAAATAAGAATATATTTGTTCCTGAACTCTCTTACTCTCACAGTATTTAATACAGTATGCATTATGGATAGAAGTTTTTGTTGTTGTTGTTGTTGTTGTTGTTGTTTTTGTATCAGGGATCGAACTCATGACCTTGTGCTTGCCAGACAGGTGCTTAAGCCACTAAGCTAAATTCCCGGCCCAGAAGTAATTTTTTTTTAACATGAGTTCCATTCACTTATAAAAGGTATATTCCAATAAATCGTTTTATGTTGTAAAAAACACAATTTGTAACATTTATTTTGCTTTTGTTAATTGTATTATTATTAGACTTGAAATTATTTAACTTAGAACAGTATTGACATTTTTAATTTATATGCATCTTTTTGTTTTAGAGTAGTATGATAGAATAATTTCAAGTACAGGAATGTTACAAAAATTTTTAATAGACATAGAATTCAAATACAAGATTACGGAGGAAAAAGAAAAAGAAATTTTTGACTGTTAGTGGTTTGTATTTTAAAAATACAAGAGGTAATGTACTCAGCTACAGTATGGATGTGATGCCACCGTTCTTAAGTGCTGGGGTCAGACCCAGGTCCTCACACTGCTAGGCAAGCTCAGTGCCACTGAGCTGCGTCCTCTGCCCCAGCATCTTGTTACAGCAGTCAAGCAACCAGGTTGATGTGGTTTTATTGAATACACTTTACAAAGTGTTGTAGCACTTTTATTTTGAAATCCTGCTATTCAGATGGGCCAGAAGTGACAATAGGCTGAAAATTAAAATCAGCTGAGTGGAGCTCCCAGCGCACCAAATGGTTAGCTCTATTTTGGTGAGTTGGAATGGAAGAGGAGTGCATGTGTGGGAGGCCTTTATGAAGCAGTCCTGCAAATGTGCACACCATACCCATTCCCTTCCCTAGCTCAAACTCAGTTGTGTGACGTTACTGCAAGGGAGGCTAGGATTTCTAACCTGGCTGTGACTGGGAAGCAGAGAGAATGTGGATTCAGGTTAGCAACCAGCAGTGTCCATGAGGCAAAACCATCCCTACATATGCACAATAGTCCCACATTTACACAGGTAGTTGGTATCAGGCAGGTGCAGGGAGTTTGGACAGTGGAGAAACTTCCTGTTAGACAGGCACATTCTTCTGTTGTGCACTTAACGGTGGCTGCCAAGTGTGTGTCAGGTCTGTGCACCCTGTCTCAGGCTGTGGACTACAGATAAAAGCAAATGCAGGAAGCAGAGTGACTAGGAAGTGCATGGTGTAGACTAGTGTGATGAAAGCACAAAGCAAAGAAGGCAGGGGTAGTATTGCTCCATTCACCACTCCCGGGCGCTTCCTGCCTGTCGTGCAGGAAGAAGTGAAGAGCCAAGGTAGACATACAGAACCTGTGTGGGAGGAGGAAGCGCAGGAGACGCAGATCATTGCTCAGCATAAAGCTTTCAAAGTAAAAGACACACTGGCTGCCCACGATCTGTAGAGGGGACGGCCCAGTTGGCATGGTTGGAGATGTCCCTGAGCTCGGGCTGCATAGGTGTACTGTAGAGCAGGTGCCCTCAGCGAGACTTAGGAAGGGACAGGAAGACAGTGACTGTGATTGGGATCAGTGATGCTTTGAAAGGAATAGAGAAAATAAACGGCCACGTTATAGATCATTTTCAAAACAAAGCAAATTTAGGCTTTTGTCACCAAATGGAAACTCTTAGAATGTTTCTGAGACAATGAAATAGAAACATGAAAGTGAAGTTTGCAAAACCTTAGCCATGTGAGATCTGGCAGGTGGTTTCAGAGTATGTGGGAACTGGAGTGTGTTCTGCACAGATCCAGGCAGCAGGTGGCCGAGCAATGACAGCCCCGCGAGCTCCGGGTCAGAACAGACTTGGGAAATGGTGGCAGAAGTTGATTGGTTTTGCGGGGACGCCTCGTAGGATGAAGCAGTTCTGGTAATGAATAGGGTATGAAGTGAAAGGGATCCGTCTTCCTGATAAATCGCCGCATGCTCCAAGAGTGCTCAGGGTTGGGTTGAGCTGCCCGCAAGCCAAAGGCTTGCTTGAGTGCTGTGGGGAAGGTGGTTCATAAGTCACCCCTCATGCTGCTACCCAGCAGCAGCGTAAAGGAGCAGAGGTAAGGGACAATTCCGTGTTTTGTTACTTATGGAACTGGTGGTGTTTTGTGGTTTTGCATAGGATGCTGACTGTGGGGTCTTGCTGCCAAATTTAAGAGAAATAGTGTTATCACAGGCATTTAAAGTATGTGAAGGAATTAGTTACACCATGTACCTTTTATCCAACTTTAGACTCATCAACTTACCTTATTTTTATCTTCCTTAAGTTATAATAGTATTTTATCTCTATTTATTTTGTGTAAAAGGTAGAATCCTTACAATCCTTTAATGTCATCAGCAACCTGCTGCCCACACTTCCTGATCATTGTATTTATTTTTACATTTTGAATTGGAACCCAGGTCTGTGTCTGTTTTATAAGTTTATAGGTGATTTCCGTTTCTTTTAGTTTCTTCATCTTTTTTTCTTGCCCTTATTTTTTCTCCAGACACAGGCAAGCTGTTTATAT
>PVLA01007569.1:58037-103033 GCA_004027455.1 Hydrochoerus hydrochaeris | reverse complement strand
AAGAGAAGAGAAGAGAAAACAGAAACTTGCCAAAGTCTTGCTATTGGCTTTTGATGTCTAGATCTCTAAGACAATAAAATTCCTGTGATATAAGTTATTGTACATGGTCCTTTGTCATGAGAGTCCAAGCAAAATAATAATTAGTTAAGAAGCCATATTGAGCCCTTTCATTTTTTTCCTCAAAATTCATGTGCTTTGCATATTTATACATGCTTATTTTCTTGAGTGAGCATGAATTTTCTTTCCCAGATGTGAATAGAGGACAGATACATTAGCTAGTTTTTGCAATTGGGACCCAGTAACTCATATACAGTAGTTAAAGGAGGAAAGGTTAATTGGCCTCAGGGTTAGCAGACTCCAAGGGAAGAATATCATGAGAGAAAGTCACAGCAGAACAAAAACTGCTCCTTTCACAGTCAGGAATCAGAAGTTGCGAGAGAAAGGAAGAAGCAAGGGACAGCTATAGCACCCAAGGTCACACTTCCACGATTCACTCAGACACACCCAGAAGTGTGTTTTGCCAATCCCATAGGCAGGACATAAGCCAAGCAAGTTGTCAGTAGGAGAAATATAGAATCTTTATGGTATTATTTCATGATCCATTTTTTAAATATCAGATGTAGGAGAATGGGGCTAATAATAAATTATTTTGAATGTGTATTCTAAACAATCTATCTCTAAAGGTCCACAGAAGTACCTAGACTGTGTAGCATTTCTGAAGCACGTTATGCTACGTGGGCATTGAGTGGAAATGAGAGCATTGAGTCTTACTTGGGTAGGCAGCTACCAGGGATCAAAAACACAGCAGCAACAACAAATTACAGGGACAGGGTTTTACACAGGAAGATGACTAATTTGTAAGGAGGAAAAGAAAGAGACCAGCTGTCCCAGAGAGAGGAAAGGGGTCAGATTGGACTCCTGAAGTCCCTGGATTTTACTAGAACCATTAACCCTTCTTTTCTGGAGCATGTCATATTCTGATTCCTCTCTGAGTTGTATTTTGGTAGATCTTGCATCCCAAAACCCTAAATGGGCACCTCTGTCTATGTGTATTTTCCTTTTGTTGGGTTTCCTTTGACTCCTTCCCACTCCTTTGTGATATATAGATGGAGAGCTTAAAGAAATGCACCTTAGGGTTAGTTATTAAGTGAAGAAGTGTGTGTTTTTATTGGGCTAATGTAATGATGTCATAGTGAATATATATATGTATATATATATGGATATATATATGGATATTTACATATATATGCATAGTATATGCATTTTTATATACTAAATATGGTATTAGTCATTCTAATTGCAGAAACAAGTCACTTTTAATAATATTTTCTATTAATTTCTCTAATAAAACTTAATGAGGCCATTATTTTATTATTTCCCTGCCTACAGACTTGATTCCTATGTTGAACTTGGAGAAGCTAACTTAGCTGTCATTATGGTTTGAGTAGAGATACCCCATAGAGCCTCATGTGGTCTTGGGGTGGACTTTTCCAAGGCAGCTGAATCTAGACTTTGTGATTGATTCTTGGTCTAAGGCTGGGAATAAAGTTGGGTGTTACACTTGTCCTAATGTGGGTAGCCTGCATCAACATAAGCGACAGAAAGAGACTTGTCTTCTCCATATATGGAAAAGAAACACCCAGTTCACTAGACATCTGGTGCAAGTTCATGTTCTCTAAAATTGAAGGATGAATTTTAAGAACAATGGAGGTTCAGAGCAGAACATATTTATTGAGAGAAAGAAAGTTTCTATCTGAGAGCGATAGAAGGGCTCCTGAGTGAATTGCTAAGGACCGTGGCTTTTTCAGAGATTTTTACAAAGCAAAACCATGAGGTGAGGCTGGTCCAAAATAGGGAAAAATGGGAACTGGCAAGGCAAGTGGGCATGAGGTGGGACAGACCTCTGGGCAACCAATAAGATTATGAGCATAATTGCTCAAGAAAGGTTGATTAAATTGGGATCCAATAGAAAAGTAAGTCAAGTGGGAATATGTCCTTTGTCTGTAGAGGACTGGACTGGTGGCTCCTCTTGGCTTGGTCAAGGTTGTGGATACCTATTTAGAATATAAGTCCCTCAAATTTATACTTCGGATGTGGTTGAATTTGTTTCCTCTTTTGTCTTGAGAACTGGCCTGAAGCAGAGGTGTCTGTCTCCTCCAAGGTCATAAGATATCTGGTCTTCTGCACTGGCTCCTTCAAGGGCTTATCCCTGTCTGACTGTCTATAATATTTCTAATTATCCCTGGTACCAATGACAACAAAAAATTCTAATTAATTCAGCTGCCTGTAGCACTCTCTCCTCACTTGTTGCTTTACGTGTTTTCCAGCATCATGAACTGCTGCCCCTTTGCTATGTGCCACTCTGCATTACAGTCAGCCTACTACAGACTGAAACCTCTACAAACTGTAAAATAAATAAAACTTTTCCTTCTTAGCTTTGGGTGTCCAGCATTTGCCTCAGCAGTGAGCAAAGTGACTAAGACAGTTGTAGTACAGAGAAGAAAGATACATTACACAAGGATTTGGGTTCTAGTTTCGTGTTATTCCCCTACCTTACCTGCTTCCTGGTCTTGGAGAATTTAGGCAATTGCTGAACTGTTCATTTATGACACTGATATTTAATATTTCTGAATTTGTATGTGTGTCACATACATGTAGAAATTTTAAGTATTACAGCATTTGACTTGGTATCCTTGTATGTTACTGAATTACTTAAGTTCTTTTTCTCACCTATTCTTAACTGTTTTAACTTTGTGCCTGTATTTATGGGAAGAACATCTCTTTCTTTTTGCTCTTTTTTTTCTATTTCCAGAAACTACTTGATTATGTAATGTAACCATTTTTAATTTGCATAAAAATGAATTTAACATTTGCTTACTATTGTGCAAATCTATTATTTTTTCCACTAATGTCCAACCATGCACATCTATTTTAATCCTGATTTTCATTTGGTAGATACATACTGAATAGAGTTGACTATAGTTCTGTTTTCAAAATGGAACATGTGTTTTAGGTCTGGTCAATCATCTCCCACGGTTGCAAATGCCAGTTAATCAGACTCTGGGTGTAGCTTGGCAGCACAGTTCCTTCCTGACAAGTGTAAGGTCCTGAGCTCAAGTCCCAGAGTTACAGGCAGCAGAGCTAATTAGAAATATTATAGGCAGTCAGACAGGGTTAGGCCCTTGAGAAAGCCAGCACAGAAGACCAAATATCTTGTGGCCTTGGAGAAGACACATACCTCTTTCTGCGGGCCAGATCTCTGGACAAAAGGCAAAAGAAATGCAACTACACTCTTAAGTATAAACCTCAGGGATTAGGTACAGATCACCTTGAGAAGCCAGGAGTCACCATCCCAACCTTCTACAGAAAGTCACTGATCCATAAAGAATGCTCCCTTGCTACATGACTCACTTCCCCATTTATCTCTGATTTGGTCAGTTTTACCTGAAGAATTAAACTTACTGGTTGACCATAGCTCTGGTCCACCTCATACCCATCTACCTTGCGAGTTCCCAGTCCCCTCCCCCCCCAGACCCACCTCACTTCATGATTTTACTCTATAAAAATCCCTAGAAGAGACAGAATCTATGGAAACCCACTCAGGACCCTTCTGTCTCTCAGACTGAAGCTTTTTTTCTCTCAGTAAATATATTCTGCTTTTATCCTCCATTGTTCCTAAAATTCATTTTTCGATTTTAGAGAACATGAACTCATACCAGACATATAGTAGGTCAGGAGTTTCATCCCCCTATATCACCAGTACAAAAACAAACACACACAAAAAAAACCCAAAAAAACAAACAAGCAAACAAACAAAAATACTGGTTAATCTATAAGTATGAAATTATAAGGCAGCTACTTAGGGGAGGGGTCTTCGATAGAGGTTTGTAATCAGTAATACTAACGGAAATTTAAATAAGAATAGAGAACTAGGACTTTGGACCAAGAATTACATTCCTCAGGCTTCCTGAGTCCTCAAGAGATGGAACTCTTTCTACTCAGTTCTGAGTTCTGAAAAAATTATAACGCAAAATAATTAGTCTCTTTCAAGGTGTATTATAAATACTGTGAGAGAACTGGGTTAGAGACTTGAGTTTAAACTGGTCATTTTGTTTTCTAACTTCACAAAGCCACCCTCAATACGTGTCCAACTGATGATTATGCAGTTTGTGCCTTGCTTGCTGGAAGTGTCTCTAGAGTGAGGTCCCCCACTTGGGAACCATTTTGGAAATTCAGGAACTATTTTTCTCTTATTTCCAATGAAAATTCTCCTAACTTCTCCCACTGATTCAAAACATCAGTCTTGACAGGGGGAAAAGTTTTGAAGAAAATATTGTGATCTTGAGAAAGGAGATTAGGGCATGGAAAAACCGGCTGAGAAAGTAGATGTGACTTGTCAGTTACAAAATACCAGAGTGCATGTATAGAACAGTTCACAAAACTCTTCATGGTGGACTTCTTTGGAGGACTCAAACAGGTTTTCCCTAGGATGGCCTAGACTGATGTCAGCTGGAGGAGGGGGTAATTCAGAAAGCACAATCCACATTCAGCTTTTGCCACTGTGTTCTGACTTCGCATTGCAAGGTCTTTCTCTTTTCCTACTTTTACTTGGCCCAAAATTCAATTGACAGAGCCTGTTTATTTTCCTACTTTAATAAAGCTGGGATTCCATTTTGCTTGTCTTGACCAATTCTTTGCTTAGGACAGAAAAAACCTAGAAACCTTCTCAGAAGGAGACTCTATCACCCCAAATCCCTGGTAACAGTTTGCATGCTTGTTTCCACTGGAGAGGTGAAATGAGGGTACTGCTGCTTGGTGCTGTCTGTAGCCCCCACATTTAGCCTGATAATGGAGTCAATGCAGAGCAGAAAAACGTAGAACAGAAAAACTGTGGGATGTTATGGTGGTCTCAGTGGAGGGTATATATTATTAAGCATTTTTGTTATCTGAGGTAATTTTGTTAATTGTAAGCAAATTTGAGTGCACTGTATCATTTGCAGAAAAACAAGGCTTAACTGATAATCTCACATACATTATGAACTTTAATTATCTACCAGCTAATTTTTGATAATGAAGAGTGAAATAGAAATATTTAGGATGAGACGGAGGAACAGGTTTGGAAACAGGGCATGCAAGAGTAACCATACCAAAACAACAAAGAATGCCAAGTTTTTTCATAAAATTTTATTTTGCTTGTTGGCATTAAAAACAAAAATGAAGTAGATGTCATTCATACATGAACCATTTTTATTTCAGGTTGATTTTATATCAGTTTTTAGCAAAGTTATTGATTTTTTTAATCTTTTTATGTTATAGGCAGTACTTTTAGATATGTATAACTTTACTTTTGTGCCACAATTTAACTTGTGAAACACTAGATAATCTTTAAAATCTTATTCATCATTATGGATTAAAAACTGGTGGTCAATTTAACACCAGCGGAATTAAATCAGCATGGTGTTAAGTGTGGATGGTCCACCTGAGGAAAGTTGCCAGCATCAAAAGGAGACCTGGAGAGGAAGAGTTGTTGTTTGGAACTGTTGGTTCTCCAGGAGGAGCTTGTCATCCTGGCTCCCCAGTATGCACTCAGCTGTTATCATAGAGGAGCTCCAGACCTTGCTGCTGAGAATGGCTGTGGTTCACTTTGGGGGAGCTTTGCTACTCACTTTGATCATGGCTTCCTGGCTCCCGAGGGGAAGATGCATGCTGTTTAAGTTTTAAGGGGAAGATTGTCACACTGGCTTCCTGATATGTACTTGGCTCTTCTCATTGTCAGAGGAGTTCAGGACCTCACTGTCTCTGAGGATGACTGTGGTACTCTTCAAGGGAGCCTTGGTTCTTATTTTGAGCGTTGCATTTTGGCTCCAGTACAGAACTGTCAGTCTGCTAGCACAGCTCCTTCACCCCGCTGGCACAGACTTTCTAGCTTCCACTATTGACCTTTGGGCCTTCCCAGGGCAGATTCCTTGGATAAACTTGCTTGGGTCATTGTCTTGGGCTCTGGGTTTCCAGCAGAACTCATGCAGGTTATTGCCATGGGATCCAGGCCTTTGGCTGGATTTTCTAGATCTTTAGTGTTTTGCACAGATTTTCTGTACTTTCTTTGTATTTGATTTCTTGGGAGACCATTGTAAATAATACTAAAAGTTATGTGTCCTGCATGTAATTGTTCTCCTTGCAACCACTGACTATAAAATAGTAGGTAATAAATTGAAGACACAGGCAAGATGATATTACAAAGTATAATCCTGGTTTTAAGGCCTGAGAATCAGAAGAGATCATGTTGTGGATCCCAATGTGAGTCCGAGTCTGAAGGCAAGACCAATGTCCCGGCTCAAAAGATAGAGTGGGACAGTTAGAGAATACTTACTCCACCATTTAATTTTATTAATGACTTCAGTGGATTGGGTGATGGTCACTATCGTTAGATAAGTTAATCTGCTTTATTCAGTTTACTGATTCTAATTTAAATCTCATTCAAAAACACATCTATCCAACTGTCTAGACACCCCTTGGCTCAGTCAAGTTGGCACATAAAGTAACTCTCATAATAGTCATAATTTTCCATTCAAAACAATTTTAACACAGTTCACATAAAATACATTTTTGAAATTCAACATTTTATGAATAAATTTCCTAAACAAACATAATTACATGGTCAGGGTTGGAAAGGGAAAATATCCCACAGTTGGTCTTCTAAGAGGAATTGCATAGGTAATAAAACCTTATACATATCTCTTTATAACAAATTTGCTCCATACCTCATTTTGTGGAATTATTTACTTAATTCTAAATAATACCAATTTTCTTAGTTCTTAATTAATGTATGACGACAGGAGACACAGACTTTTAATAGCTATTGATTTTAATAGTTTAATAGCCTTGAGTACACATACAAATAGCATGAGATTGGCTTCTTAAAATTTGCATTCTGGTGCTCTAATCTGTATAGTACTGGTTTATGCTGTAGTCTGTGCTATGTACTGGGGATTGGTCTTACAAACATATATCAAAAGATTCAGTGGGTTTCCAAAGATGAGGGTCACTCTTACATGGCAGTCAATGCAATGAATAAATATCAAGGGCTAATTCTTCTGTATATTTTAATATCTTCACTGTAGTTATCATTAGTAATCCCTTAAGTAAAAGCAAGTAAAGGATATTTATGCCCATATGAATCTCTTTTGAAAAGTACGAGGTACCCATAAAAATTACCAGACAGTAAAAGAAACATTACTGCATGCTGTCAGTCCTGTGTGGAATCCAAAATTATTGATGTTGTAGAAGTAGAATCACATAGCATTTCCTAAGGATTGGGTGGGTAGGAGAGAGAAGGGTAGAGGGAGATATTGGACAAAGGATATACAACAATATTTAGATAAGAACGATAATTTTTAGATAACTAGAATAGGTAATTACATACAGACAAATTATACAAGCGATTTCTTGGAACTGGATGTGTAGAGGGAGAGAAAGGTGAATGTTTACAGAGTATCTTTGGGTTATGAAGATCTTCTAAAGCTGCTTGTTGTGAATATTGCATTACACTGTAAATAATCTTAAAAAACACTGATTTTTATACTTTAGAGGAATTTATGAGTGTAAATTATATCTGAACAATGTTGTTGAGGTATTGCTAATTTCATGATAACAACTCAAGTCATGATCTTGACTGCAATGACCCAGGGCCTTTTCTTTTCCCCCATGATTTATATTTCCTTCTCCACAGGAACTTGTTCATATTTACACTGAGCAATTTTAATATCTATTATGCCATCCACAGAAAATTGAGCCTCCTTTGTTTTCTTTCTCTCTCTCAAAACATTTTGAACTGTCTTTTACCACTAACCTCAACTTAATGGGTTTTTTATGCTGCAAAGTAGCCATGTTTGGGAGCAAAAATCATAAAACATCACATACTAATAAATGAGACTTGTTATCTTTGGATCAAAATTTCACATCGGGTGGAAGAGGTCTTCATAAAAAGAAATAGCATCCTCACGAATTACCTCTCTGAGCAGGCAGGTGTATGAAACAGTTAGTTATACTTACCTCCTCCCGTTCCTTAAGAACAGTAACTGGATTTTGTTCTTCATCTAACCACTCTGCACTGTCTTTTCATTCTGGCCCTTATAGTTGGTCTGTGTTTCCTTAATCTTTTATAACATTAGTTTCTTCTCAGGCAGAAACTTTCAGACTCCAAATGATCATTTAGATGGAATTAGCAATGAATATCACAGACTCCATTTTCTGAGGCCTGCTAGATCAACCTTCTGAAGACAGGCAGAACTCTTGGATGCCAACCTGACCTCTACAGAGGGCTCCGTAGATTCGCTCTTTGAAAAAAAATACCTGCTACAGTGACACATCTCATCAGAGCCTTCGACCTTTCTCCTCTAACAACGGTTAGGGTCAATCTCCAGAAGAGGGGACTATAGTAGTTTAGTTTAGTTATTATGTATTGCAGTCAGAACAGCCTAACAAAAGGCTCCAATAAAAAAAAATAGCTGAACTGGTTTAAAAGTTAATTCCAGCACCAAAATCAAGCTTAGAGATGTAGGAGATAACACAAGAATAAAAGATAAAATGTTAGATTGAGAATAAAGAGAGACTCTTCCTCCCAGGAAGGAGACTCTTATCACTGCAGGCTGGACATGGTTAATATCATCACACTATGTTTGGATGGAACTTGGAAAACTTATAAAAACAGAGGAACCATTTTCCTTTGAACTTAGTTTCCTGTGAACCAGTTAAATAACTGAGTAACTAAATTCTGTTTAAACCCCACAAAACCACCTGTTCAAAACAAGTCCCTTTACTTTGCCTATCTATAAAAGGCAAAGCAAAGAAAGCATATTAGACTTTTATCTCTTCTTGGTGGATATCCACCAGGGCCTATTGTTTTATATTATTATTTCTAATAAACTCTCCTCTAGCTTCCTCCTTTTGTCCATGATTTTATTTTTCAAATTAATGAGACGAAGAACTTGGATTAATAAAAAATTAACTGTTCCAGATAGTCTGTAAATCTAAGAATTCTAGTTTTTACAGATTCAGTGTTCAGTATAGTACATCTAACTGGACATGGTGACACATGCCTGTAATCTCATCACTTGGGAGGCTGAGGCAAGTAGGAGCACTGTGAGTTTCAGGACAGCCTAGGCTGCATGGTGAGAACTTCTCTCAAAATAACTAACCAACTGAATAACTAGCTAACTAAATAAATAAAGTGAACATGATCTACAAGCTTATAAAATGATAGGAAGACTTCAATGACTGAGAAGGCTTTCAGGATCCATTATTAATATATCTTTTTCCATTTGGTTTTGTATGCATTTTTCCTGCACTTATTAAGATATTCTCCTTAATGCCACAAAAATGTGTAGTTGTTAAAATTAGCGTGACTTTATTTTGCTTGAAAAGTTATTTATGAGAGCTTTTTTGTAATAACATATTTTAATATAAAATCAGTGGATAAAAAATACTAAATTGTACATTAAAAAGATATAAGGCTTTTATTTACAGTATTAAAACTAAAATCTACTTTGAGTTATTTGGAGAGGTTGTGTGTGTTTTTATTCTGTATAAATCTAATTGTTCAAACATTATATACTCAAAAATGCCATTATTTCTTTATGAATGAATGCCACCATGTCTGTCATATTTGTGTTTTTTAGGGTAATATAACATAATAAAGTACTACCTCTGAGTGCCTCAAAACTGCAAACACATTTGAAAATGTGTTCATTGCAGATGTAGTTACTAAAGTAGATTGGGCTCCTAGTCTGATTCAGCTGGTATTATAAGGCAATGGTTGTGTAAAGACACAGAGACATGTAAGGAATATGTTATGAGAAGTCAAGTTTGAAGAGAAACATCTACAGACCAAGAAAAACCAAAGATTCCAAGCAAGGAATGAGATACTAGCAAGAGCCAGGAAAGCATTGTCAACATCTTGATTAGAGACTCGGCCTCAAGAATGTTGAGAAAATAAATGTTTGTGTTATGGTATCTCTAAGAAACTAATATTAACCTGTTTGTGTATTATATGTGATTTTCTGGCCCTTCTAGTCTTATTCACTGACCTACTTGCTATCTCTATATGAATAAAACAGTGGATCACTTATTATAATCTTACGGCATTTTATAAAAATATGTGGATATGTCTCCAACCTCTTTTCTCCTCAAGAGACAGTTTTGAGTTTCCTCTGTCCTTTAGGATTTTCTATAAATTATAGGATCAGTGTGCAAGGCCTACAGAAATTTTAAGATAACTGCAGCTCAATAGAAAATTTTGGTAGAATTTAAAGTTATACAAGAGCAAATCTTCCACACTAAGAATATATATGATAATCCCTATTATTGTTTCCTTTTTTCCCATGTTTTAAGATAATTTAAAATTACTTAGTAAATTTTGTCATCTTTACTTCTATGAACTTCAAAAAGATGGTGCTAAAATTTTAATACCTTTTGTTCTTGTTATTGATACGTATGAATCGTAGGAGCATAGCTGACATTTTATGTATTAATTTTTATCTTAAAATTATTATAGTATATTTTAAATTAAATTATTTCTGTTGATGTACATTTGAATTTCTCTAACCTACTCATATTATGTGTAAACAATGGCAAAAGGCCTTTTACCTAATTAGTTTATTTTTCCTTGCTTTCACCCTTTTTTATTGTCCTGGCTAGTACTTCCATTATAGCTTTTAATGGATGCCACGTGAATAGTCACTCTTAATCTTTGGTTTCAAAGAAAAAATTGTCAAGGCACTAACATATAAAGAGTAGTTTATTTTAGATTTCCCAGGAAATCCTTTGGCAAATTAAGGTTCTTTGTATTTATAATTTGTTAGGTGTTCTATTGAAAATCAATGTACATATTTTTTTTCACACTACATAGAATTTTTTCAAATTCTTTTTAACAAAGTTGAAAACATGTTATGCTTTTGTTATCTACAGGTGTTTTCAAACTAATTGACTTAAGCATTGAAAGCATTAATTCATATTCTATATTTTATATTGTAGGGATTGTTTCAATATTTGAGTTTTAGGAGCTGTTTGTAATAGTTTTTTTCTTATTTCTCATTCTTGATTTTTCTTTCATGCTTCATAATTTCTAATTGTGAACTGATAACTTCCCTTGAGAAATTATTTATAGGCTTGAAATGCATGAAACTTCAAATGAAAATTTATCCTCTGAAAAAGATTACATTTGCTCCTCTCAGGAACCTGGGTAAGTCACCAGTCTAGAACCATTTTAAATAAAAATTAAATAATTAAATAATAAGATAATGGGGATTTTTGGTTACCTGTTGGAAAACATTATTTGGAGATTCACATAACTTATTTTGATGAATAAAATGTAAGCAAAATTGATGTCATTTCTGAATAAAAGCTTTCAGGAAAAAATCCTGGTTTCATATATTTTTCTTTCTTGTTACAATAAGCAGCAATGTTTCTGGCTGACCCTGCTGTGTGGCCTGAGTTCCAGTGAGCAGACAACTTTGATGCAAACAGCAATGGATCTTAGGTGTCCATAAATCATAAAAAACGTCTCGCTAACAATGGAAACCAGAATGAGTTTGAATTCACTTGATGTTAAGGCATAACCTGGCATATGCTGGCTGCTCTAGGGGTTAAGGTCAATGGGGAAGCACAGTGTGATGACTGTTGTTATCACATGAGAGCTGCCAGAGCTTTTGCTATGTTCTGGAATGCTTTTCCCTAAGTATGATTATTGGCGTGAAGATTGTTTCCTGCCTGTGTCTTGATGTTGTAGCACACAGTGGGCTTACTGATGCCCCTCAACAGGATGCAGTGACTTTTAGAACTTGGAGATCTTGAGAGCTTACCCAGATGGCTCAAGAATGTTTCTGAATATCCTTGCATTCTTTGAGCTACAAGAAGAAGCACAGAAAAAGTGAGTTATTTTGCTGTTAAATAAAAAGACATATATAATCCTATTTTCTCCTAACATCTCTTAAGGCTGATGATCATCCATGAAGAATAATGCTCAAACTATAAAACATGAAGTTTCCTTCATTCTAGTATCTCATTTCTTAACACAGTATTCTTTAAATTCAAAAGTTTTACAATAGTCTTCAGAAAAAGTATCTTCATAAACATAAGCATAAAACATATACATAAACATTTTATCCTCTGGTTATAAATTATCTTCCCATTTTTCTGCTCTTTAGTTTTGACGGCTGTCTCTTCCTTTACGAGTGAAAAAAATCTTTTAGTATAGATAATTCTTATACTTTTGTCAGTGCCCTGGCCTGCCCTTGATAAAAGGTGCACAATACCGAGACTTGAAGCCTGTGCCAGTCTATGATCTCTATTCAGGTCGGTGTCAGGGGAGCTTTTGCCAGATGGGTTCTTTGAATTTCAACAGGCAGGTTGGCCCCAAGCCAGTGCAGTTCTATGGAGCAGCAGCGTAAAGCATTGTCACCAGCTGCAGTATCACAGTGGCTGTTTGCAGAAGCTGTCAACTCTCACTCCTGTCCAAGGTCATTTTTCCAACCTTGCCTTTTTTAACAATAACAACAACAACAACAAAGTGAAATTCTATGTCTTCCTATTAAATATTAGAGAAAATCAACAAATGGCTATACTGCTAAAATGAGAAAATCTTATTTTAGAATGCTTCAGAAATGGAAAAGTAGTGATGAGTGTTGAATTCACATGTGTAAATACCTTACAATTTCTTTTAGTCTGTGCCATTGAAGAAATTGACCTAAAACATAGTAAACTGTAAACAATTTCTGAACAAATGGTTTAATGTAAACACTTGTACCTCTATATGAAGAAATCATAGAAAATATTCATATATTTCTGTTTCTTAGATAAGACATATAGAGATAGAGATAGATAGATGATAGATAGATAGATAGATAGATAGATAGATAGATAGATAGATAGATTCAAGTATTATCACGGTTTGTTAAGAGTCAGATATTGTGAAGGGCACTATATTACTGTGCTGGTGCACAGATTCTGTGATCTTCATCAAAATGTTAAACTAAGGTAATCGTCATGTATGATGTGGAGAAACAACATGACCTTTCTTATGTACTATTGAAAGTTATAAAAATTATAGACATAATACAAATAACTCAAACAAAAAGGAAAGTATTAACATGCTCTGTTTTGTTATACCAAAAACTATTTCTATATAGGTACTTCATTATTATGTTTATATTTGTCAATCTTTTTGAAAAACTAGGCAGTTGAACTTGAGATTAACATAAAGAGAATCTCCTCATACTTGATATTTGGTTTGCATGTTGGTTTGCAAACTAATTGCCTATGCGTTTGCATGATAAAAATATTCAGAGCTTCAGGACAAAAAGAGTGTGAAGCAATGAAGCAATGGAGTCAGTTAGCCTTAACTCTTTCCCAAATTGTTAACAGTATAAATATTTCCCCAGATCTCTATAAAATGATACAGCCTTGGATTTTGTGATGCTAATTAATCCATGTTGAGCTTGTTATTAAAGATCACATAATATAAATCAAATCACTGGATCAATTATAAAGAAAAATCTTACAAAAATCATTTGTTGCATATGTGTGTTAAAATTCCAGTTCATGATGACATATGGCAGTTCCTCAGCAGCTGGCTAAGCAACTATAGTGAGAGAAGATTTTTCTTGTTCTTTATTCTAGCTCTACAACCTGACCTTGTTTTGGACGGCAGAATACCATTAGCTAGTATGTCTGCCACACCAACAGTAGAATGAATACCAGTAACTGATATAACTGCCAACATGGATGCTAATATTCATTTGGCTACCACTATTAACTTCATCAACTTG
This sequence comes from Hydrochoerus hydrochaeris, assembly GCA_004027455.1. Classification (NCBI taxonomy): domain Eukaryota; kingdom Metazoa; phylum Chordata; class Mammalia; order Rodentia; family Hydrochaeridae; genus Hydrochoerus; species Hydrochoerus hydrochaeris. The sequence continues at coordinate 89,210 of PVLA01007569.1, read as the reverse complement.
CATTTCTGCTACTTTCCACATTACTTTTGCTTTCTAGGATATTTTCTACTCTGTTTCCTCCTCAGTAGTGTAGAGCACAAGTAAAGGAAAGGGCACAAAAAGGAACAGTTTTAGTCTCTTGCTAGAGAAGTGAAATATTGAGATAAAAATAAACCAGATTGAAATACCTATATTGAGCTATGAAATCAATAAGCTATTTCTGAGATTCTCATGGTACCAGTTCTCTGCTATGCCCAACTATTGACCCAGGGCATATCAACCAAAGTTAAATAAGTTATAGGACATGTAGTAATTTCACTAAGAATGCATGATAGGCTTTTGTTTCTTTCTAGGAAGAATGGAAAGAAGGCTGAACATTTGGCAAGAGATCTGAACCTAGTTGGCCAAAATAGATAAAGAAAACTCCTGATTTATTTTGAAAAACAATTGCCAAATATTCATTTTTAGTTATTTGTTATAAAACTTTATTATACAGCCAGATAATCAATAAATCAGTATCTGTATTAATTTATAAATGCACATCTAATGGAAGAATTGAAACTGTGTTTATGTAGTTAAAAACATTGACAGTCTTTTGCACAATAATGAAATACTAAAAGACTGACTTAATTCAGAAAAAGGAAGACCATGTTGCCAAGAGTTATTAAGAAAAAAATTAATTAGAGAAATCTCACAGTTATTGGAAATGCATAACCTATAGGGAATGGATTGAGTGAACTTATTCAACATTTTTAGCTCTTCTGTCTTATCATAAACTAAAAAGTGACTGGTTCAATCATGGATAGAGATCTCTAAAATTTTGAGTCAAAATTTAAACCTTTCCTCATTTAAATTTATTTCAGATATTGTATCACAGTGATGGGAAGATTACTAACTCATGTCTATGCTAGAAACTAGCAAACATGGCCATGATATCTAACGAGCCTTCTCTAAATAGAGATTTCAGATCTGAACACTCTGAGAGATTCTTATTTCAGTAGCTTATGAAGAAAATTGGAGGAATAGAGTTATATATAACTCTATTCCTCCAATATATATAATATATACATAATTTTAAGATAGAAATTCTAGGCATTTTAAAGGAATGTTATTAATGCCTTAATGTTTTATTAATTATTTCAAATATACAATTATGTAACCTGTTAGTAACAAGGGGAAGTGTGTAGGATGTATATAGTAACTGTCTGCAGTGTGTTATCCATAATTATGTAAATCTCTAACTGTTCTAAACTTTAAAATCAACTTTAACATAACAGTGAAGTTAAATTGCTGATAATAAAGACTAGACTATTTATTGAATAACTTTGTTAATATTGAATTCAAGGACTTCACAAAAAGTGTTACATATTATTTCTAATTCAACCACCACCAAATTCACAGCAGGCTATGTTAGTCTGTCAGAATGCTATAAAAAAAAAAAAAGAAATAAAGAAAAAAATACAAGGAGTGAACTTAAGCCATAGGCATTTATCTTGTCACTATTCTGGAGTTGAAAGCCAAGGTCTAGATATGGACATAGTTGGTTTTGTTCTGAATTTTTTTCTCTTGACTGGTGAATGATCACCTTCTGTCTTCATATTAGCTTTGCCTTTCCTCTGATATTTTTCTGTTCTAATGTTCTTCTCTTAAGAAAACATTAGTCATATTGGGTTGAGGTCCACCTTGAGGATCTTATTTAACCTTAATTTCATATTGGTACTTCAACATACTAATTTTGCATGGACAAAATTTAGCCCACAGCTGAATCTAAGAAAAGATAAGTTAAATTATTAACAATGTTACACTGCTGCCTAATTCACTGTAAATCTAGGAGTAAAATTTATTTCTGCCTGGCTTGAATATTTGTACCTTGAAGAAGTGTACAACTCTAATCATTTTAGGGAGATTAAAACATAGCAGTAGTGCTTTCTTAATTTGTTGAAACTACTCATAAAATCCCAAAAATATGTTATAAATGTGTATGATTCAAACATTAAATAAATATACACATTATAGTTTCCCTTGAGAATCTTAGTGTAATTAGAAATCATAATAATTGCTATACTGTATTTTAAGTGCTGTAATAAATGTAAGGATACAATGAAGTTGTGAAAGAAAAATTTTCCAACTTAATTTGAAAGATTTGTTGGGGTCTGTTTATGAATAAAGACATATTTAAAGGGATTGATATTTGAACAATGTAATAAAAACATAACTATTCACCCAGCCAATTAAAGGGGTTGTTGTGGGATGAGTATAAGATCAACTGTACATGAAAACATAGAAATATGATAATAATGATATATTTTATTAATTGTGTTTGGAGTAAAGTATTAAAGTTAGTTGTTTTAAGGAATGATTACAAAAAGTTAAGTAGTGTAGGTAGATGCTAAATGTATTCCAAGTTCTAGTATATGTTTCAATTTCTTTAAGAAGGTAATGTATTTTAAAGAATTTTCAATGAGACAAAAATGATAACATGTGTTTTTACACATATTACTGTATAGCTATGCATATAAATTGATGTCAAGTGTACAATTTCATGTATAATGAAATTATATAAGTGAAGTAAAAGTCAAAACATTAATCATATATAGTTAAGGTAAATATAGCAGTCACAACTCTAGACAAAACTCTAGACATTAGAGTTCTAATTCTCAGAATGCATAGTAATGTTTTAGCTCAGTGTTACCAGTTCTCAGAAGTAGACTATAAATTATATTATTAATAATTAAGTGGAAATTTCATGGCACTGATGGTGTAGCTTAATGGTAGAGTACAAGCTTAGCATGTACAAGGCTATGAATTTGAATTTAAGACCCAACAACAAATTTAAAATAATAGCGCATTTTATACATACTTCATATTCATTCAACAAGACAATATAACAATTTTTATGTATTTTAAATAACATGTGGATAGCAAAAATGGACAAAATTGTAAAAAAATTGCTGAGTTTGGATTTTAAGTATCAGTATACCACAAAGGCATAGCTGTTTAAGTCTTGTTCTTGAGGGTTATAGTATTGGTAGTTGTGGAACATTTTTGAGCTGGGTCTGATAGGAGATATTTTCATCACTGGGAATTTGACTTTGAAGGGGACTGTAGAACCCCAGTACTCTCCTTGCTCTTTTTCACTTCCTAGTAATGAATTGAGAGGTTTTGATTTGCTATATATTCCTCCGATAATTAGCATCTCTGTCCCAGACCCAAAATTGGATCATTCATGGATTGGACCCTTCAAAACTATGAGCCAAACAAATTTTTCTCTTTATAAGTTTATCATCTCAGGTACTTCAATATAATAATCGAAAGCTGCCAAAAATGTATATAAAATGATATTTTAAAAATAATTCTCATACTAGTAAAAAATGAGACAGAGAAAAAAATTACTAAGGCCTAACATCACTTGGATAATTGAATCAATCAAGTTAAACAAAATGATATTTACAGTGCAGACACTCCTCCTCTAATGACCAAATTCTGTTCTTGAGAATAGGTTGTTAAATGAGTTGGTGGTTAATTGAGGGATTACAATAATCAGAACAAAGTTGTGATAAAAGGAAACTCTGACTTAATTACTTTGCTTTTATTTTCATAACTTTTACATGCTGTATCATAAACAACATAAAACTATAGAGCTATATACTACAATTACCAAAAATTACAGTACTACATAAACAAAGTGTACTGCAGAAAAAATACATTGAGTCTCTATAAACAAGATGAACAAAACTGACCAAAAACAACAACCAAAAAAGATGGGTTATAAATCCAAAAGGAAGGTTATAAGTCTAAACAGTGTGCTTTCATCCTAAATCCAAACAATCATTACACAGCTGCATCTTGAAGCCAGGATTATCTGTATACTATACTCAACAACTGTAGAAGACTGTTATTTTTTATATACACAAAAGTAAATCGTATTGTGACCCATAATGCTTGACTCACTTTTATAGTTAAGCTTTATTTTGACAATTTGTTAAATTTAGAAGTTGCCTAAGAAATGGTGAGATACATTTATAAATGTGAATGGATGTGACCTTGGGTGATATGTACGGTCCCTAGTGCCTTTCTCTCTATCAGTATTTCCCTGCTTGGCTCCTGAGTCAACATGAAATAAAACAGTCACACTCTTTTGCCATGTGGTTCTTCCCTTGGATCAAGCTGATCAGGGACTCAAATCCCTAGTGGAAAAAAAAAACTAAATTAAACTTCCCTCTTCTGAGGTTATTGTCACATTTTCTGGCCCAGCAATAAAAAATCTGACTACACAAATACTGATCCCACAAAAGTGGAGCTGTTTTTCCATACATGACTTGTGTTGTTCAGATGGTTTTGGAATTGGTTTCAGGGAGGAGTTTCAAAAGGTTTGGATATATGGGTCAGAGAAGAGTTAGACTGAAATAAGCTGAGATTGATGGGAGATTCTAGTCAGGACTCAGAAGACCAGGTACTAACAGAAATTCAGAGAGCAAAGGCCCAGCTCACAAGAATTCAGTTGGGAACCAGAACTCTATTGAGAACTGGACTAGAGACTACAGATGTTACATTTTGGCAAATAATTTGTCTACATTTTGCCCATGTTCTAAGAATTTGTAAAGTTCAATTTAATGAAACTACTGAATGTTGAAGTAAAAAATTAAAAACAGTCTAAGTAAGGGACAATATGTTACTCATTAAGGGAAATATATTATGTTAGCTTCTCCAGATTAATTAACATATTTAATGCAATTTAAAAAATGGCACCAGTATTTACTTATGAATATTGACAAGAAAGTTTACCTTGTTCGTACTTTCAGAAACCAAAGATGAGTTGAGGTAATACAGTTAAAGTCAGCTGAAAGACTTTTGCTATGAAATATCATGACATGTTGAGAATACACAGTAGTTAATGTACTAAAGGTATGAGTTTATCAGTAAATACATAGCACTCTAAAGTAGAAACTTTTATAGCTCTCCATAAAACTTCATCTTATGAAATAAATGTTCCTAAGGTAAGTGGCATGGAAAAGACCTATGATCAGCAATTACACATTTGTGCATATTCCCAACAAAAATGTGTTCCCATGTCCACCAAAACTGTGTTAATGGTCTTAGCAAAAATAATCAGAAAAAATTAATACTAGCAGAAAATCAAATGTTCACTAAGTGTACACTGAATAAATATTGTATATATTCATTCAGTTAAAATAATATAAAATTAATGTCTTACTTGCAGAAAATATTGATAAATCTCATGAAATTAATACTCAATGAAAGAATCCAGATACAAATTACAACACTATTTATGGTTAAATTTAAAAAGATATCAAACCTGGAAAACCAATATGTAATGAATGAATTCAAATATTACTTATTCATGAATGACTGTTTCACAGATAGCACTACTTTATAAAATTTTAGCCAAATATTTACTCTGTTTTTTTTTTTTGTACCAGGGATTGATTTCATAACCTTGTGCTTCAAGGCAGGAGCTTTTGCCACTGAGCTATATCCCTGGCCCTTACTCTGGAATTTTATATAATTCTGAAGATTTTATTTTATAATAGAAGGGACAAAAGGGGAAAAAATAAGAAAAGAATGAAAGGAGAGAGAGGAAGGACTGGAGGAAGGGTGAAAGTGTGTGCAGCATAGGAAAACTGAATATGGGATAAGGAGTGTAATGTGAAAATATAAGGAAAAGCTAATTTGTCATTTAGTAGCCTATGTGAAATTTAAGTGAATTAGAGGAGACAAAGATGTTTTTATTTTTGAGATGAACTGAAAGGGACCTCTTCAGATCCTGATATGGAGGTAAGCTCTCAAAATTTCATGAGTACCCTCAGAGATCTGGAAGGGGATTCTTGACCCTATTTGAGTAACTCACATCAGACCCCAAATGGAGAATGACATAGTATGGTCTGGTCACTGGATAAGGTAAGACTTTAAGGGCCACTCAAGTTAGTCTGTCTGTAAGTCTTTCTCAGCTTGAGCAGAAAGAGAGCTTGATTATTAACTCTCATTACTCAGGACTACCCTTGAGGGAAGGGGATTGGAAAGTTTCAACCTTTGAGTTCCTGTCAAATTAATGTATAAGTACCATGGCAAAGAGAAAGACTGAAATATTCATGATTTGGAGACAATTTTATTTATATTGATGGACACTGATCAGGATCATTCCCAGAGCATCAGGCCCTGCTCTCTAGGGCTTTTGAATGATGCAGAAGCAATAAAAAAAGGAGGTACACAGGTGAGACAGAAGAGCCTGTCAGTACTTCTGATTAGCTATCAGTGTGAGATCATTCGTTGTAAGGCAGATTAAGGATCATCAGTTTATGAAGCTTGGTAAATGGTACAAGCAGGCATTTAAGTTACACTCTCATGTTTACAGAGATCAAAAAGGTAATCATACAACCATGAAACAGTTGCTGAGTCAGACAGTTTCAAAACAACAAACTTTTGACAGAACAGTTTCTCTCGTACAGTTTTTCCTTTTTCAGTGGAATGAACAACATAAGCAATAGACTGCTCTGTCTGTGAACCAAGACTGCTAAGCACTGCTTATGGTGGTTGATTGAGGCCTTACCTGTAGTTCCTTGGCAACTTACATATGGCATAATGGAAGCCTTCCTTAGCTAAGTCACATCTAAATCCTCACAAGGGGTATGTTCAGGAGGGCATCTGAATGGTCTCTTTCCAAGGATCACACACCCTTTGTCTGTTGCTCCTTCATATAACAGTACACAACGCATATGTAGAAAGTCAGAGATAGAAACTGAGTCAAAATCCATAGTCACTGACTGCAGGAAAAGGGTTTTTTCTGGTGATTACAGAGTTAAAAATGAAACTAAGCTGTTACAACACTCCCTGAAACTGCTGCTTCCTGATCCCGAGCAAGACCTGAGAATTCTGTCTTGTCAGATAAATTACCTTCATTGGCCACTGCAGCTGCTGCAGACAATTTCACCCCTCACCCCTGACTTTGTACTTATGGGAAATTGAACCAGTTCCAGCACAATCAATCATTGCCTCCATTTGACCACAGAGCACCACACACAACTGGAGATTCACCTATCCTGGTCAGATGACATTATCTAATACTCATCCAAAATGACTGTCAGCAACTCCTTCTGAATTCCACATTTTGACTGAGGAAAAAATGGACTTTCAGCTTCAATGAATGATTTACAGTAAACTTTCTCAAAAGTCTCTCCACCTAGAAACATAAAATCAGTAAAGTGCTTCCCAAAGACATAAACAAGAGGAGACAAAAAAACTTTTAATATGTCAAAAGCTACTAATGTTATTCGGAACCCTGATGAAGCACTTACCAAGATGAAAATTATAAGGGCTATGGACTCTAAAAATACAATGGAACAAAACTCTCTGCCTTCAAAAGTCCCCTCTGTCATAAAAATGTTACCATCTTTGGAACAACTAGAATTCCTGTCTCTCACTTCTACCAGTCACAAACTTACAGTCTAGCAGGACTTATGATATGAACCCATGCTAGTCAGCTTCCATCTCATTTACTCAGCACTTCTGCTGAGAGAAAGATGATGCCTGCATCAGCCTGAGACAGGTAACTGCAATCCTGAAATTTAAAAACCTCTCCTCCCAAAGGTATGGGCCAAAAATTCATCTCTGGTCCTGACCACTAACCAACTCCCATAGCGATTGACTTGTGTGACCCCATTGATAATATGCTATGTCAAGGGAAGTACACAGGCATCCATTCACACGTCAGCCTCCTAAAGTAGTTTGGAATCCTAATGAACTGTTAATTACTTTGGAACACTCCTCTTTTCCTGGTAAAAATGTCTAATAAGCATCGCCATGTCACTATCAATGCAGTCTTCTCCTTGCACTGTGCAGTTCCCAAACCATGCACCCTTTTGGATTGTAATATCCAGATGCCATCTGGTTTACATGTTTAGATTTAAAAGATGCCTTCCTCTGCTTGCAAGTTGGTCCTTCAATCTTCTTCAACTGGCAAAATTCTGAGACAAAATATAACTCACTTGGACTCAATTTCCACAAAGGGTTAAGAATTCTCCCACTATTTTGGGGAAGGGTCTGAAAACAGACCACTCTATGATAATCTGTTTCTTTGTCTCCTCCTGTTTGCTGTCATGAACCTTGGAGAAAAATTGTAATTATGCAACCAGAGACTTCAAAACCACAAAATGTTTATAGTCTCATACTGCTAAAATACACCTCCCCTGCCTATAAAGCCAGCTCAAAATCTGTGAGTTGTGAATGCTGCCACAATTGCCTTCCATATACATTGCCTGTCTTCGGCCACCCACTGCCTGCTGGTACATACCTTTTTCTTCCTTCAGTTCACTCCTGTCAGCTAGCTCCTTCTTGCCTTTAAATGGAAAGACCCTCATTCTGAACTCAAAGGTTAACTGACCTAGACTCAACCTCCTAGAGACTCAAAAATTTATTTGGAGAAACCCTCAGAATTGACCTTACTAGTTTCTCAGCACAAAATATCACTGTACTTCAGATTAATGACACTCAAACTGCCTGCTGGAAATACACAAAAGCTCTGTTTCAATGTCTGGCAGAAACTGGCTACAAAGTATCTTTAGAAAAGGCACAAATCTACAAATAAGGTGTGGCCTAAATGATGCTTACTTAGACTGGCAGGCCCTGGGAGTACCCAATGGTCCACCTGTATACTTGTATCCATTTAATAAGGGCTGCCTGCCACATTTGCCTTCATGCTCTAACAGCCACTGTTCTTATGATCAAAAGACTGGCAAGCTCACATTAGGCAAAGATCTAATTGTCCAGGTACCACATGCTGTACTGGACCTACTCATGCAAAACTTCTCACCTGACTCTTGTGGTGCAATCCTGCCATGTACCTGCCCACCAAGCTGGGCCCACCATGCCATGACTACTGCCTGGCACTAATTGGTGAACTGTTGTTGATGCTGACAAGACTTAAAGGTGAACTACCTGACAGATGAGTATACCCTGTTTATGGGTGAAAGTAGCTCTGTTAGGAATGGCATTCAACAGGCTAGATATGCTGTGGTCATCTTGTGCACTTTTATTTTGGCCAAAGTTCTCTCACAAGAATGGTCTGCACCACAAACTGCTGCTGCTTCCTCCTGCTGTCTGCCAAGAATGTCAAACCTGGGCTCAAAACAGAAAAACTGTTGCCAACCTTAGTCATGTCAAGAGAGATGATCAAAAATTTGAGCTTGATCGCATGTACCTCTTTCTTTTAATTGGTATAATATGGTGAAGCAGAGAATGCATGATGGGAATTAGTTAAGTGGAAGCTGTTAGTGATATTTTCAAGAGAAATTTCTATGGAATGGTAAAAGAGAATGTGTAAATTTGCATAAATTGAGGAGAAAGTATAAAATAAGGAATTTATAAAATAGTCTCAGTAATTTTTTGAATTACAGGAAGAGAAAATAGAAGTGGGAGAAGTTAGGTCAAGAGAAATTTGCTCTTGTTCTTGTTGCTATTACTGTTGTTTAATACATTCTGTATGGCCTAATTAACTGCTTGGTTTTATAGTACTGGAATGATCATTAGAAAAGGAAAGTTTGATGGAAACAGATAGGAAAAAAAGTGCTGAGGCACTGTCCTTGAGCAAGAGAATAATACTTAAAAAGGGAGATTTATGTTAGATAAAAGCATGAATACTTCATTTTGAGGAAACAGACATTTAGTATTACATTTGTAGCTAAGAGATAAGATAGTAAAGTCTATAAACTTTTCTTTTGATTGGCTTCTTAATCTTCTTTAGTATAATGGGAAACAATCACCAGCTGAGAATCAGAGTGGAGAATGAGGTCCCAGTAGTTTGAGTATGGGGGAAAATGAGACAGTCACCAGTGTGGAAAGCATTTTAAGTATTAATATATTCAGAAAGTACAACATAAGTGCCTATTTCTGGGAGGCTTGATTGAGTTTTGTGATCATGGATTTATCTCAAAAGCAGTGAGTATGACAGTGAACTTTCTTCGGCTTCATTTTGATGAATGAATGAGGAGATCTAGTAGATAAGTTGGATTTAATCATTGCTGTGACTTTTTTCTAGGCAAGTAGGATGGAAAAATAAAAGTATAAAGATTTTATTGACCACAGAACTTAAGATAGGGAACAAGAGTCGAGGGGAATTAAGAGTAGGAGAGAGATAAAAGAATTAATATATTGTTTCTGTTTTAGAATTTGATGATTACTGGAGCTAGAGAAAGGGAGAGAGAGAGTGATCTGCCAATATATATTGGGTATGATTATCTAAGACAGGTATGCATATATGGTATTTGAGATTTTGAGGGCATTTGATTTACTGTTAAATGACAGTGCTATCATATGACCATGCTGAAGCAAGATGAAGTTCAGAATCATTGCATGAGAAGAATCCAAGAAAATTAAAACTATTTTGAATGTGAAAGTCATTAGAAACTGAGACAAAAATAATATTGAAGAGAGAGCTGAATTGGGAGCATGCTGGTATAAATATAAATAATTAGACAAATTTGCAGATATAACCTATCAGTAACATAAAGGGCATCTGGCTCAAGGTCGCAAGCACAGTGTATACGGACCTTTATTTCACCAGGCTATTGTGAAGTAGTGGTGGATATGGCCTGACATTTCTTCAGCTGCTGGCCTTTCTTAGCATACATGCCAGAACATAATTAATGTGACGCATCAAGATATATTTTATTCCTTTTAATGATTACTGAAATCTGAAAGTGTTCTATTCTGCAATTAAATAATGACAGGCTTGTCTTCTGGCTCAGTCCCATTTCAGAATCCTATTATCACAGAGTTCATAACTAGTAGAGTTAGTAGTATAGGTTTGTTTTGAGACAATTAAATATTGTGAGTTCTGAAGGTTATTTTAAGAGTCCTACAACAGGGCTCCTTAGAAAAACAGATGCACACACAGAGTCAAACCTTGGATTGTGAATAACTTGGTCTGTGAATGTTCCACAGGATGAGCAAACATCTCTAAGAAACGTTAACTTGATAAGTGATCAGTGTCTTGCCGTGTGAATAGTACATGACACTCAATATCACATACTCATGACTAGATCTCTCTCTGTCTCACTGCTTTGATATATAAGTGTTTTAGACTATGAGAGGAATGAATTATTCCAATAAACCAAGATATATATAATTTGCTATAACACTGCTATAACATATATATTTACATATACATTTCTACGTATTTAATTTTTGTTGATAAGAATCACTAAAGACATTTTTTCATACACCAACTGTATATAATATACCATATAATATATATTAGAATCAGGGTGGAAGACTATGTAAAGAGCCACCTGCATAATGAAGAGTGGAGGATTCAGTGAAAATGCAGAGTTTGGACTCACTGCAGAGTCCCTTGGAGTTCTGAATCGGGAACTCTAAAGAGTCTGAACTGGAAGGCTGGAGACACATACCCAAAGGCAAAGACTGGAGCTGCTCTGAAGAAGCAAGAGTGAAATTTTCTTCTTCCCTTTTTATTTCATCCAGGCAACAAGCCCATTTGTTGGTGCCTCCCACTTCCAGGATGAGAATTCCCTCTTCAGTAACCCAACCATCCAGACACATCCACAGCTGCGCTAAAATAATCTGCTAGGCGGTTCTTAGTCGAGTTGACACTACAATTACTATCACAACTCCTTCTCAGAAAAAGTACTCAAATTCCAGGGAATAGAAAGAAAAATAAGGAAACTATTTATGAAGGGTTAAAGCAGTACGCCAATCTGAGGAGAAGCTTAGAGAAATACAATGACATCTTCTGGAATTTAGTATAAAGAAAAAGGAATGCACAAAGCTTAGTTCTACAGTTCCATGGTAAGTCTTCTCAGAGGTATTCCTCGAATTTAAATTTCAAATTTTAGGCATTTGACACTTCAAATTCCTTCTCCAATAACCATCCCTTTTGTTTTAGGAAATTATTTCTTTTTATTGGTGCATAGTTATTATACAGACTATTGATATTAATTTTTGAGGAAATTTTATCATTTTCAATCCTTTTATACCCTTCTTTCTTTCTTATTTCTTCTTTTTGACCCCACAGAGCTAGAAAAAAATATTACATAAATTCATGTGGAATAAGAGAAAAGAAACCAAAATTGTACAAATGATCTTTAGCAGGAAAAGCAAAGTAAAGGCAGCACAGTATCAAATTTCAAGTTATACTGCAAATCTCTAGTAATAAAACAAAGTAGACCAATGAATATAACTGAAGACATTGAAACAACCACATGTATAACCATCTGACTTTTGAGAAAGGAGTCAAAAACAACATTGGCAGGAAGATAGCTTTTTTAACACAACAAGCTGGGAATATTTGATATATCCATGAGGAAAACTGAAACTAGACTCTACCTTTCAGTCTGCACTAAAGTCAGCCAAAAAATGCTAATATTCTTAAACATAAAAACTGAAATCTTAAAATTGCTGAGAGGAAATGACATAGACATAAGGCATAGATAAAAGGAAAAACTTAAGAATAGAACTCCAACAGCACAAGAACTGGGATGGGATCAAACTATAAAGCTCATAAACCCCAAATTTTGACCTACAAAAATCTATGAAATTCTATTAGGAGGTCTGTAAAGATTTTATGAAATATCAGAGAAAACTCATCAACCCAGGACCTAACTGCAGCGTGCATTTGTCACGCCTCCTTGTTTCTCAGCCTGTTCTCTTCTTCCTTTACAGTTTCTTAATTGTGATCAGTCCCCATTCCTTTCTCTTAGACCTCTAGCTTTGTGGACAACTCAATTTCTTGAGCAGCTTGATTATTATAATTGATGGTTCTTAAATCCATAGCTCTTGTTCTATAATTGAAATAGTTGAGACTTATCTACAAATTTTCACTTTCAAATGCCATTCACATTCATAGGAAAAGTCAAGTTAAGTTCATCACTTTACCCTTGTGAAATCATCTCTCCCTTCAAACAGTGTCTTTCAGTGGCTTCTCTACACTCTCAATAACTCCAGCAAAGGAACTTAGTAACTCTTGGTCCAGAACTTGAGACTATCCTAGTTAAAAATACAACAAACTAGTTATGGTGACTAACTTTCACTGCTAGAGAAGTTAAACTTTAATTCAGATAAATTCTATGTATATAAATAAATCAACTATTGAATTAAAATGTGAAGAGGCCCCACAGAAATAACTCATCTGTCACACTGCCATTTAGAAGATATGCTATCTATGGGCAGAAAAAAAAAAAAAGAAACCTGTAAGATATCAAAACAGATACCCTGCTGGAAAGAATACTCAATTTCAGAGATACAAGGCTGTAGAATGTGAATATTCCAAAAAGACAATTACATAATTTATAAGTGTTATGCCGTTCACTATATAGATAGCACAATAAAGTGAGGCTTTGAGTGCATTTATAACTGCCTGGAGAATGGACTAGGGTAGAATGGTAACGTGTGTGTTTGAACTAAACCTGAGGAGAAATACAGAAAATTAGGGAAGCAAATAGGAGGGTCTTCTCTATGCTGGGAATAGTGGATGAACACTGGAGTTATTGCTTCCATTTGGATAATGAGGCTATCGGTAAGCACTGTTATCTACCCTCGGAGCAGCTGGATTGCAGGACAAAGGTAAAGCCACTATATTTCTTGATGACTAAAAAACCTTTCTAAACCCTTTCTCTAACAGCACACGACTCTTTCCAAATTGCAGAAAGAAGCATCACTCATCTGATATAATTCTACTCCACAGTAGCTTTGAACAATCCCAGGGTATTCTCCTGAAACATTCAAGCATGTGCTTGATTCCTCATGGTGCTCTATCATTAAAGGAAAGTTGTGCAAGATAAAATGCAGAACAGTTGGCCCTATAATAGCAAGCGTCTTCATAATAGCCAATGTGTGGCATGTATTAGAATTTATTCTCTGTGAGAGCTCACAATGAAAAGGAAGGATTGGAAGGGAAATTGTAACCCAAAAATGAAGGTGTGAAACTGAATGATGCTTTGAGCAGTTAAATGCTTTTACATGGCTCTGGTTGGTCTTACTATTTTTTTTTCTAAATTCATCAGGAAAACTTAAAATATTCAATCAAAGCATCAAAATGGAGCAAAACAATTTTTCTTTTATTTTTCAATTTTGTCCGACTGTCATTCTGTCCCCTAAAATCACTCAAAAACTATACATGATAATAAGTAATAATTATTATTTATACATATATATACATGTGTATACACAGATTTATGCATATGTTTGTATACCTGTATATCAATATTTCACATTCATTTTACATTTGCACCGATGCATGTGCAGATTTATTCTGAAAAGTATGGAATTTTTAGGAAAAGAATAGCTCAAAGTAAAGTGCTATTCACGTGCGTGTGTGTGTGTGTGTGTGTGTGTGTGTGTGTGTGTGTGATTTTACTTTTTTTCTTTTTGGTACTGGGAATAGAACTCAGAACGATGAGTTTGCCTGGCAGACACTGCACCGCTGAGCTATATACTCAGCCCCACAGGTTTGTATTTTAACAAAAGGGCTAGTTTGGAAGAAAAAAAAGCAATGCTACTCTTAGGCAGATAAAGAGAAAGTACTTTTTAAATTTGGGAGTTAATGAGGTTATTTGATGTGGCCACAGATAGTTCAGGCTCTGTGAGCCAATGAGAGGAGGAATAAATGCGCTGACCTCCGTTTGGAAGTTTGCAGATAGGCAGTGCTTACGGGACTAATAGGAATCTGCAATGCATAGCCTGGAATATTCTCCTGCTTTAATGAATTATGTTCACTTTGATTTTATTTCTGTGAGGATTATTATGGTTCCAGTTCGTGTCAGGGTATGGAATTCTGGGTCTAGGACACTACATATTTTGAATAACATCCTGTGATGCTCCTCATGTTATGTTAAAAATCCTTTTGAAAATAAATTTTCAGGATGTAAAGTAGTACTATATTTTTATTTTGCATACATAATATAGTCACCTATTGCTTGCTTTTTTCTGTATTCCTATTTTTCTAAATTAATCTTCTCAGGAATATGAAAGAATAGCTGAGATGACTTTTGTTTTTAATCTTTACTACTCCTTGAGATTACTGACCTCCTTTTTATTTTCTTATGTTTCATGGTTCCAGTGAGAATCATATCATAGAACAAGACAATATGAGTGAAGTTTATACAGTATTATCCTATCTCAAAATTTGTGACATTTTGGAAAAAACATATTTAAATACTTTGCAGGTCCTATACATTAATATCAGGCATGTATTTGAAAAATATATGTTCTTTGAGAAATCTGGAGCTTTTCTTATATTTTTATTGTTATAACTTTTCCAAAATATTCAGAAACCTCTGTTATTAGAGAATAGTCATATTTTTGGATCTTCTGCCTCATCACAGAATGACTTAGAAACAGTTTAAAAAAAATAATGAATGGTTAGTCACACATATACCCACCACAGTGAATCGGTACCTGTTTTGTAGAGTTTGAATAATGAAATCAGAGTTTGATTTGAGAATGAAAATAAGATTAGCGCAGGAGAATGTGCCTTCTTTAAGAAACAGAGCCAACCTAACACCTTCATTATGAAATCAGCTAACCAAATTGCAAATCTGTCACAATCAGCAGTAGATATGAATCAGATTGTCTCACTTTTTCGGTCTATTGCACTATACTTAATTGCCTACCCATTATATTTATTTAATATTTTACTTCTTCTTAAAATTGATTTGCAGTTTTGAGATAGCAGAGATCATGATTTTCTTGTGATTCAATGACAACTAGGAATTTCCAGTTTCCATTCATAATCTGATCCATAATCAGTTACTATATTTGGAGACTGTGGTGGCTATAGAATGATGCTGGTACATTTTGAAGCTCTACAAAAAAAAAAAAGAATTATTCTGAATGCCAGTATTAGAAGGAAGAGTGATAAGTAATTGAAGAAACATACATACAGCCCTATATATCCATATGGTTGGTGACAACCAACCTGAAAAACACTGCCGAAGGGATACTGACAGTCAATTGAGTATTCTTTGCCGGTCAGAAAGACTGAACAGGGAATTGAGAAGGGGGTATCTAAGGCAGACGGAGCAGCCGCATGTGCGTACCTTCATACACACATGTATACACAGGCATGTCAGCATTCATGCAGGCGTGTAAGTATTCTTTTCTGTCAGGAAATATAAGATCTGTGGATCAGAGTGAAGGTTGTTTTACTCAGAAATTTAACATACTTTTCCACAGAATAATGTGATATGAATCAGATGTTACCAAAGGGCATGTCATGGTTTTTCACCACTAAAAAGGAAATCTGAAAGGAGAGAATACAAGATGATAAATATGTGGCTGACCCAGCTGAACTTCTCCCCCTCCAGAGTGAGGGAGCAAAAGACAGTCCCCTTTATTATGGACTATAAATGAGTATTTTCCTGTTGAGAGAGAGAAGTCTCTATTTTAGAATGCATGTGAGTGTCTCTAGGGAGGATATGGCTTTAACCTTTCTCTCCTTTTCTTCTCTCTGTCTCTCTGTCTCTCTCTCTTTCTTTCTGTACTGGGAATCAAACTCATGACCTCATACTTGCCAGGTAGGCATTGTATCAATGAACTATACGCCCAGCCCTCCAATCTCTTAAAGTAATGCATTATTTCATTCTTAAAAATTTAACTGCTTATTGGTATAATTCAGGTATATACAATAATCACACTCATCATAGGGAATTTGTACCTGCATATAATATACCTTGATTTGTCTTTTTTACCCTCCATTCTCTTCCCCTCCCTTCAATCCCTCTTCCCTTCTTTGTTGACAAAGCTTTATTTCCATTCTATCTTGCTTTTCTCAATTTTCATTATTTCTAATTTAGAAGGAGCGTCTGTTACTCAGCCATCCTTCATCTAAGTTTGTATGCTTTTTATTCAAAAATGTAGGACTGTGTAGAGTTGTGTAAATATTTACAGAGTTGTCTTTTAACAGGTATGACAAGACAGTGTTTGAACTGCTAGTGTGTTTAAGGAACACAATATGTTTTAATCCTGCAGAAATTATCCACACAGACTGTATTCCATTTTGGAATACTATTTTAAAAACAGAAGATGAACTAATTCTAATTTAAATTATAGTCCATTTCAAAATATGTTTGAGTATTTTATTTTCCCTAAAACTGAGTCAACTGCATTGAATAATAATGAATAAATACCATTGGCCCAAATAGTGCCTTTACTTTTATACACATAAGTTGATTTTAAATTTAATTCTTAATGTAGTTACAATAATTTTCATCATTTTAGTAATTTGAATAAAAATGTGATGTCATTTTAATAAATGTAAATTCTAGAAAGCTATAAAACCTGTGAGTAGGCCTTTACTGTGATTTCGTATTGATAAAAATTATATTAATGTGTATGTTTGTGGAAAACACAGGTATAAACTGCTAGTTTAACTCCTTCATGTTCTAACTTCAATTCAGAGATATTACAAGGTAAGGATTAGAAGTTATCTGTATCATCGGAAATATTTTCCTGACTCAAATCAAATGTTAAGGAGGGAGTGATGTTAGGGATAGAAGACAGGTGGGATTATGCTGCTGAAAACTGGTAGACAAGAAAGAAATCTTGACTTGGACCATTAGAAGAGATAAGGTTAGAAAACAGAAGCCATATCTTTGGGTAAGATGGAAAGGGCAAAATATTAATCTTCACACTTCTTTAAATTTTTCAACTGTCTTCTATTTTCTCATCCTTAGACTATATAATATTGCTAATTCTTGGTACACTAACAGGTGGCCAAGCTTCTGTGAAAAAATACTAGTCTTGACATATTCCCTCTCTGTATTTCCTCAATGGGGCATCAATCACATCTTTACCACGTAAGTATGACAGCAAAATTGGATGGTCAGTGTGTAACTGATACACTGAAAAAATGTAATTGCTGTGATATAGTCATAAAGCAACCCATTTTGTTTCACAGTAAAATCTTGGAAGTTTGTTCACTGGAATCATTTTGTTTCATATCCCTTGCTGAAATCTCCAATAACACCCAGGATTTTCTTGCTTATTTTAATCATTGGTTTTGAACAGTAAGTGCAAAATAGAACCATACAGGAAATTCTTCAAAATAATGATGTCTGAGTTTATAGACGGGACAATTATATCAGAATTTTTGGGGTACTGGCCTAAATGTCCATGTACTTTAAAACCTAAGGTGATTCTAGTGTGGTATTAAAGTTAAGAACCATTTTCTTTTCATAATAAGTCATCTCCCCATCATTCTTACTGACAATATTGATTGAGTAGAAAGCCTTGTCTCAAATATTAATCCATATTTTAATTTAAAATTATTTCAAAATTGAATTTCTCCTCTTCTTTGTCAGCTCTGTGAGTAACTTGAATAATGAAAGTGCTACAATTGGTTTGTTCCTTTGTATTCACTTTCTCCTGACTGTCAGAACTAAAGGGCAGCTGACTTGAAGCCAGACTCCTTACCCTGAGTTTGTTATCTTACATGTTTCCTATAGAATACTCAAGTGTTCTTTACTCCACCAACTTCTAGAACACACATGGTCTCTTTAGCCATTTATGCCCATCTTAGTTCCTCAGCTGGAGTTGGTTTGTTTCTTAACTAAATTTCCAGGTAGGAGTCAAATATCATTCTATTTTGCAAGACAGCAGCAGGGGACAAAAGTTAGGCTACAACTCTTCACAGAGGCCTGACTTGGGAACCAGGCAACCACCCAATTTCTGTTGTAACTAACTCAAGTGCTGCCATTTTGTTCTGTATGCACCATGGTCTTTGTCTCGAAATGAACTTTGTGTTTCCCAAGTATCTCCTGCACAGTCCCCAGCCTTTGTTTCTCGTAAATTCCTCAGCACAACCCCTAGGCAAACAACAGGATGTCCTGTTTCCTCAGGAATGCACTGATGTGCTGATGAGCTAATTTTTCCCCTAAAATGGGCCTGTTTCTCGGAACCACCTGCCTCTTGGCTTCCCAACCCCCTTTTGAAGTTTTTCCCTTTATAAATCCCTCTAATCCTTAACCCAGTTGCACAGCAGTGTAAATTCCACCTGCACTCTGTGTCACTGGGTACCAGCCTAAAGAAAGTACTCCTTTTTCCTTCAAGATGTCTTGGCCTTTCATCTTCTTTTTTTCATAACTTTTGATCTTTGATTTTTCAGGATACAACATTTGGGGGCTTATCCAGGATTAGCCCTAAGATCCCCTCCTCAATTTTTCTTTCATCTGGGTTGGTGCTCTGTAAGTATCTTCCATTTATGTGTTTATGTTTTTTTGTTTTAACTTTGGTGTGCATTTGGACTGCCTATGAGCCCAGAGCTATTTCTGCACTGGAGTGGGACACCCTCTGGGGGCTACTGCCCATTGTTTGTGAATTTGGGGTTTTTACCCATTGTGCATTTGGGGTTTTTACCCATTTGTGAATTTGGGGCATTTGCCTATTTGTAACTAAGTCGTTTGCTTCTGTTCCAGGTTTTATGCTGCCTATTGGATTTAAGGGATTTAATAACTATTATTCCTCTTTAGGTTGCTTGAGTGTGGACAGAAAGGCATTTCTGTGTGTTATCTGTGTCTTCTGTGTCTTTTGTGGTGCCTTATTGTATGTCTGTTTAACTGACCATTTCTTACCAGCTACTATGGGACAAGGATCTTCAACTGTATCTCTAACTCTTCTGATTCTAGTTCTTAATCCTTTTGGAGAATTTAAAGAGACCCCAAGGATATGGAGGACCTGTACACGCTGGAAGACTCCGTGTACTTTGCCCTCTGGAGTGGCCTTATGGAGCTCCAGAATGGCCAGAGATTGGCAGTTTTGATACGGCCACTGCAGAGGCAGTCCCAAGATACATCTTCAGCCCTCCAACCCATCCTGACCAAATTGCATATATACAGATTTGGATTGATCTCATTTATGATTCCCCTTCCTGGTTAAAAATTTTCTTAAGGCTTCCAAGCAGCAGCCCAGCGATCCTCCATAACTGGCCCCATTGAAAGTGAAACCAAGACCAGAGCTGCGCCCAATTCTTCTAGTCAAGGAGAAAGAGCTGCTGCCACCCCCTTATCGTCCCTCTGGCCCCCGCCCCCTGGTGCCAGTTTGGCCAGAGATAGAGCCCACTCCCCTGGCTATCCCGGAGCCCCCTTTTTGGCCTCCCAGCCCTGTTTGGACTAGAGGTCACAAGTGAACAGAGTCGCCTGACTCCTCCTCCACTACCCCTGCCCTTTTGCCTTTATGGGAAATACCTAATCCTGAAGATCCTGCTGCTCCTATTTTCACCTGTGTTCCCTTTTCCAGCTCTGATTTGTACAACTGGAAGGGACAGAACCCGCCTTTCTCTAAGGACCCCCAAGTTCTCATTTCTCTCTTAGAATCCATTTTCTCCACCCATTGTCCCACTTGGGATGACGGCCAACAGATATTGCAGGTGTTGTTTACCACCAAGGAGAGAAAATGCATTTGTACTCTGGGGCAGAGAGTGGTGCTTGACCCAGACAGAAACCTGTCCTCTGACCCAGAACACCTAAACCGGAGTTTCCCTTTGTCCCAGTCTGATTGGAATCCCAACACCGTTGAAGGTAGGGAGGCTCTCATTCAGTATGGCCAGTTTTTTCTGCAAACCCTTAAGGTTGCCATCAGAAAAATCCACACAACCTGTCCAAGGTCTCAGACGTAAGGCAATTGGCTAATGAATCCCCTTTGGGCTATTTGGAAGTTTGGAGGAGGCCTATTGTATTTATACCCCCATAGATCCAGCGACACCTGAGAACACAAGGGCTACTAATATTGCTTTTGTCTCCCGTGGCCCCTGATATCAAAAAGAAATTACAAAAGCTTGGGGATTTGAAGGTATACCTCTTAGCCAGCTAGTGGAAATAGCTCACAGGGTGTTTGACAAATGGGAGGATCTTCAAGAAGATAATGATAGAAAGCTGACCAAAGTGCTAGAAGTATTATGCAAAAAGGTAGCAACGCCAGCTGACAAGGGAAAGGAGCGCCCTCCACTGGATAAAAATAAATGTGCCTATTGTAAAGAAATGGGACATTGGCGCAAGACCTGCCCGAGCAAAAAGCAAAGATAGAAAAGGATGCAAAAACCTTGCTGTCCCAAGATTGAGAAAGTCAGGGCTACAGAGGCACTTTTATGGGCTTTAAGCAGACTGGGGTACAAAGTTTCTGCTAAAAAGGCTCAGCTTTGTCAACAATGCATGTCTTACCTGGGGTACCAAATTCGGGAAGGAAAAAAGACCCTATCTTCTCAAAGGATATGGGCTATTCATTCAGCAGATCCCTGTTCCTGAAACAAAGAAGCAAGTATAAGAGTTTCCGGGAGCTGTAGGATATTGTAGGCTTTGGAATGTCAACTTCGCAGAAATAGCACAACCTCTCTATGATTCACTGAGGGGAGCTACTCAAGAGCCTTTGGAGTGGACTGATATCCAAGATCAGGCCTTCAGCCAGCTGAAGCAGGCCCTCATTGAGGCACCTGCACAAGCCCTGCCTGACTTACAGAAGCCCTTTGCCTTCTATGTAGATGAAAAAAGGAACATAGCAAAGGGAGTGTTGACTCAAAGCCTAGAACCCTGGCAGAGACCAGTGGCCTATCTGTCCAAGAGACTTGATAATGTGGCTGCTGGCTGGCCACCTTGCCTGCGAGTGGTCACCTTGGTGGCCTTGTTGGTAAAGGAAGCCCAAAAATTAATTTTTGGACAGAGACTCATGATTGTTTCCTCTCATTCACTGGAAACCCTTATTAAGGCCCCACTGAGCCATTGGTTATCCAACTCCATGATTATGCACTACCAGGCCTTCCTTCTGGGCCCTGCCATTGTTAGCTATAAGACCACTGCAGCTTTAAACCCTGCCACGCTGCTGCCTGATGATGACCGGTCTGCACCTCTACATGACTGCGCTGAGGTAACTGATCATCTTCAAAGTCTCCAACTGGACTTAACTGAAGTGCCCCTGCCCGGGGCCCCCTCATACTTCTCTGACAGAAGCAGCTATATCCATCAAGGTAAGCGGGTCATGGGAGCAGCAGTGTGGCAGCTATATCCATCAAGGTAAGCGGGTCATGGGAGCAGCAGTTACCACCAAGTCCCAAGTCTTATGGGAGCAGCCTTAGAACCAGGAGCATCTGCACAGAAGACTAAGCTCATTGCCCTCACTGAGACTCTTAAATTGGCAGAAGAAAAACAGGTTAATATTTATACTGATAGCAGATACGCATTTGCAATGGCCCACGTACATGGGGCTATTTATCAAGAATAAGGCCTATTGACGTCAGGGGGCCAAAAGGTCAAAAATGCTCCCCAAATTTTGGACTTGCTGGCCACTATCTGGCTACCAGGAAAGTGGCCATCATACACTGTAAGGCCCACCAAGTGGGAGATGACCCTGTCATAAGGGGAAACAACTTGGCGGACACAACCGCTTGACAAGTGGTCACAAAATCAGTGGGGATGGAGACTGCCTCAACATTGTTGTTGATCCCCTCCCACCTTGTCAGAACCTGTGTACTCTTGGAAAGACTTGTATTTGGTGGCCCAGCTCCAATCAAAGCCTGATATCCCTGGAGGCTGGTGCCAACTACCTGACAAGCAAATCCTACTACCTGAGGCATTGGGATGAGAACTCATCCAACAAGCCCATAAGTCTACCCATTTGGGGGCATTGAAACCGGCCTCCCTCTTTTGGGACCACTTCTTCATTCCCCAGCTGTCCAAGCTTGCCCATTCTGCAAGCCTCAGATGCCCACAGTGTCAACTTGTAAATCCAAAACCTCAGCTGCAAATTGAGACCACCCACCATTGAGGAGCTAAGCTGGGAGAACATTGGGAAATGGATTTCACAGACATGGGAAAACCTGGACTGCAAGCTCACAAATACCTGTTGGTCATGGTGGACACCTTTAGTGGATGGGTAGAAGCTTTCCCCACTAGGTCTGAGTCAGCTTTGGTAATAGTAAAAAAGCTTTTATCTGAGATCATTCCTCGATTTGGCCTCCCCTTGTCTATGGGGTCCGACAATGGCCTGGCTTTCACAGCCCAAATAACTCAAAAGTTAACCCAGGCTTTATAGGTTGATTGGAAACCTCATTGTGCTTACCGGCCTCAAAGCTCAGGACAAGTAGAAAGGGTGAATAGAACTTTAAAATGGTGATAACTAAAATGGCCTTAGAAACTGGTGAAAACTGGGTGAGTCTCCCTCCTGTTGCCCTCTTGTGTGCACATTGTACTCCCTATGTTGCTGGAATTTCCCCTTTTGAGGCACTATATGGGAGGCCTCCTCCCCTCATCCCTAAGATATCTGAGGAAAAGCTGGCTGATGTTGCTAACCAGGACCTTATTAAGTCCCTCCAGGCAATTCAGCCCATCCTGACTTCAACTCACCACTTATTCAGACAACAGCACCCAGCACCTGAGGCCTCTTCAAGGGACGACCAACCAGCTGCTGACCCCAGAATGTTAGTTCTCATCAAACGGCACCACTGGGAATCCCTCGAGCCTCGCTGGGAGGGACCCTATATCGTGGCCCTCAGCACCCCAACTGCAGTCAAGGTCTCCAGAAAGCCTGCCTGGATTCACTACACACACATCAAGTCCTGAGGTCCTACGATGACCACCCTCCAGATAAGTGGACTGTACACCCCTCTAAGGATCCTCTAAAGCTTAAGATAACTGAATGCTCCTAATGTTGTTGCTTGTTTGTGGCTTCCCTTTGGGAGCCCTGCGAGCCCCAGTTCACAACCCTAATTATGGGACTTGGGTAATAACAGACTACAATACTGGGGAGAAACTGGCAACCAGCACCACTGTTCACGGTGTCGTAACCCTAGACCTTTGTATTCTACTGAATAAGGACCCACTGCTGGTTTACAATTATCCAAGAGTGTAAAGGGAAATCAGATGCAGTCTGGCTTCCAAAGATCTGGGGCTGTTTTTCTTTTATTTTTAAATTTTATTTTATTTTTTAATGGCAGCTAAAGGTATTCAGATTACAGTTAAATTTTGGCCTTTTAAGAAAGATATTTTCTTGGATTATTTAGAACATGCAAGCCTCATATTTTTAATCAGATGAAATATGTATGAAATTAATGCATTTTTCTGATTGTAGATTCATCATGACTTTTCAGTACAATCAATTGTGATATTTACAGTACATGCTAGGATTCAGAATTTTCCAAATACTGGAATTCTACCAGCATTCTTTGTTAAGCCTTGCATGCAAAATTTAAAATTGTTATATTGCCACCTAAAATTTACATGAAATATGTTTGAAGTATTTCAGAATTTACAGTGAAATGTAGCTTCCTTGGAAAACAAACCATAAAATTTAGTAAGTTTTCTATTTTATCAACTGGAATGCTTTATATTATGTTAAGCTATTTTTTTCCATGCACATTCCTCATTTTTTCATTCATTTATCCTGCCAATTATTTAGTAGTTTTTAGTATTTGCTTTTATTTTTTTACTTTAGTGCCTTTTCAATTAGCATGTCTTTAAAAAGTATTTTTCTTTCTGATGAAAATGTGTGTGTGTGTGTGTGTGTGTGTATGAGTTTTTAAAATCATGTTGACTTTACCAAGTGAAACCAAGCCATACTGTTTTTTGAGCCAGTTAAAAAAATTACAGTTTTTAAAGTGTAGCATTTTAAGATGGTGAAAACACATGAAATGATTCAATGTATTTTAGACTACTGAAAGAAAATCACTTCAAGGATTTTGTTGAAAGTTTTAATGCTGTCTGAAAAGCGAGAGGAAGGAAATTGACTGGTATAAGTAAAAGAAAAAAAAGAGGGACAAAGAAAGTGGTTTTGTCTTCAAGTCAAATGTCTGGCTGTGCCAGAATGTGAAAGAAGACAGGAAAAGCTCAACTTGAGGGTGAGCAGTAAGTTGTAGAAAGATCGATTGGATGTGAATTATATTTGCCTTGGTTTATAGTACCTGCAAATAACAGGTTTGAAAAGAAACCAATCTGTCCAGAATTTGACAGTATTAGATCAGTTTTGATTGATTTATTCATAAGACTGGTGAACTTTTACTGCAAAATGTTTCCATTAAAATGAGATTATACTCTCAGTATTGTTCATACTCGCCTGAGAAGGAATTCTTCTGTTATGCTTGGAAATGTGTTACTTGGAATTGAGATGGCTGGATCAATCGGATTAAGCATATCTAGTTTCATAGTAGGAGACCAAAACTATAGACACCTCACTACACTCATTAACCGAGACCTAGCTAGCCTTGGTGACTCTGTATCTAAATTAAAAGATTCTCTAAGCTCCTTAGCCAAAATGGTTTTACAAAACTGCTGAGGCTTGGACTCTTTTTCTAAAAGAGGGAGGTCTCTGTTTGGCCTTAGGAGAAACCTGCTGTCTATATACCAACCATTATGGAGTCATCAGGCAAAACATGGTTGCCCTTAAGAAACGGTTACAGGAACAGGAGAGGGCACAACTGGCAGAACAAAATTGGTTTGAGCGATGGTTCTCATATTCCCCATGGCTGATTACTCTTATCTTATATCAGCAGCTATAGGACCTCTATTAATTCTTTTGGTCGGTGTAAATATTGGTCCCTGTATCATTAATAAACTGGTGTCTCATGTTAAGAGCCAAATATAAGCAGTTAAGCTAATGATCTTAGAGACTCGAGGTTATAAACTGATACCTTCAGACTTAACCATGAGCCAGATTTGTCTCACTGACTAAAATCAGTGGGGAATGTTGTAACCTAACTCAAGCACAACCATTCTGTTCTGTATGTGCCGTGGTCTTTGTCTCGAAATGAACTTTGTGTTTCCCAAGTATCTCCTGCACAGTTCCCAGCCTTTGTTTCCCATAAATTCCTCAGCACAACCCCTAGGCAAACAACAGGATGTCCTGTTTCCTCAGGAATGCACAGATGTGCCAATGAGCTAATTTTTCCCCTAAAATGGGCCTGTTTCTTGGAACCACCTGCCTCTTACCTTCCCAACCCCCTTTTGTGGTTTTTCCCTTTATAAATCCCTCTAATCCTTAACCCAGTTGCACAGCAGTGTAAATTCCACCTGCACTCTGTGTCACTGGGTACCAGCCTAAATAAAGTACTTCTTTTCCCTTCAAGATGTCTTGGCCTTTTATCTTTTTTTTTCATAACTTTTGATCTTTGATTTTCAGGGTACAAAAATTTCCAACTTGGAAATACAGATTACCAGAAACCACACCACATCAACTCCAAAAATCTGTTTCACAAATTATCCTCCTACTTGTTACTTTTCTAGTTTTTAACAGCCCAATGTAAATGCATAGAATAAGGTAGAATTAGTGGAGTTGGGAAACAGATCTGGAGAAGTGGAAGAGGACAGTGTAGAGTGAGATGCTGTAAAGTTTACCAAGATCCACTATGCATATGAACCAGTTCCCCAAGATGGATGCAATTATTATGTATTACAAACACATACAAATAATAAAAGCAAAACAAAATAAAATAAAATCATCAAATGAATTATTGATCAGTAATTTAATTCCTAGTTGAACCGGTTAAATTTGATTATCAGCTTAACTAGATTAAGGACTCAAGGAAAGGTAATTTTAATGAGATCATTGACTTCATTGATGTGTTAACCTACTGAGGAGTTCCTAACTGAATGGCCTATTAGAAGGTAGAGCTTATTTTTAGGAAGTGGGTCATGGGGTCATGACCTTGGGGACTATATCTGATCCCCAGCTCTTTCTCATGTGGCTATTCCTTGCTGTCTATTTCCTGAATACAGTGAGGTTAGCAACTGTCTTCCGACATGCCTTCCTGCCTTAGAACCAGTGAACCACAGGCTGAAATCACTGAAACCATGAGCCAAAATAAACTTTTTAAAATTGTGCATGTAAAGTATTTTGTACTAGCAATGGGAGAATTGACTGAAGTATTACTATTGTATGTATGATACTCTACCATAGAGATTAATGTACAGATTTCTAGAATTTGAGGCCCAAAACTGATAACAATACAT
Organism: Hydrochoerus hydrochaeris; assembly: GCA_004027455.1. Taxonomy (NCBI): domain Eukaryota; kingdom Metazoa; phylum Chordata; class Mammalia; order Rodentia; family Hydrochaeridae; genus Hydrochoerus; species Hydrochoerus hydrochaeris. The sequence continues at coordinate 62,277 of PVLA01007569.1, read as the reverse complement.
GTAACATAACTAAATTTCAAACAGTATTTTACCAACAGTTTACCTAATTACTGAAAGGTTCTTGCCCTAGTATAAATTATTGTACAATTATGGCGTTGGTTTAACGTGGCAGAAGACCAAAGTGGGGACGTTTACCACTTCCTGCTTCTTTTCCAGCCCTAATTGCAACTCCCCTTCCTGTTTGTGTGCACAGAGAACCCCAATGAGTTCCTCATACATCACCAATGCCCGCCCCATGTGCCACTTCCGATCAGAGGTCATATAACCCTCTGCCTCTCTGTATCTGATTGAAGAAGACAGCCCAACTGCCATGGGTTGTGTGCTCTTTTCCACATCCTCAACTCAATAAACCTGTTCATTTTGTAATTTCTGCTTCCTATTATATCAGAATACTCTAACAATTATCATTATCACATAACACTGAAATAGAGATACTAAATATATCTGAGTCATCAGTAACCAAAAACATGTTGGTGCTATCCTAGGAATAATTTGGGAGTAAATATTATTTTTCACTCACTGGAACCCTCTAAAATTCAACACAAAGATCAAAAGGTTAATATTCTGGTATACAGGGCACTGTTTCTCAGAGATCTTTAAAGCTTTCTCTTTTGCAGTATTTTCCTTGGATTTAGAAGCAAAAGTTGTTTATTTGATAAACCATGAAGCATCACTATGACCATGACCCAATATCCTGCCAAAATAGCAATGAACCACAATTTTTATAATAATGTTAATTCTTTAAAACATTTAACATCTGTTCTAGGATGTGAAGGTAAATGAAGAGGAAATATCCACATAAGTTTTGCAATGCAAAAGGAAAATTAGCAGATGTACAATATTCCTCTGAAGCACGGATAGAGACTTTCAGGATTTACATAAATCTGCCTAACCAGCTGCCTCCTATTCCTTACTAGCTGATCCAAAATTAGATTCATGGTATGTGAAGAAAGAGTAAAGGAAATAAGGGTTTTTTATTTGACACGAAAGAAGTATTTCACATTAATCACTCCTGGAGATATATCAAAAACAATTTGCTTGAATGATTCTTTTTTGTCCTTTTACAGACAGTTTTCAAATAAAAAATAAACTTTTATTTGAGTTATTTTCCAACTTATACATTGAAGAACACAAAAATTGTTAGTAGATGTACACTGTGAGAGAGGCTGAGACCAGCATTCCTTTGATTTTCTTAATGGGTGCTGCCAGTGCCTGGTGAGAGGGCTCATGGGTGGAGCAGATGACTGTAATAGAAATAATTAGCACAACCATAAATGTGAATCAAATTTAATGACCACAAGCTTGTCCTCATGCAATCATTTTGCTCTAGTTTCCAGGTATATGGCTTGTAGCATTTGTTTATAAATCTTAGCTAGCTCAAGGGGGGAAATTACTAATGTATGGATGTTGGATGTATTTATGTGCATCATTTTAGAAGCACCTTTCTATACCTTCTGCCTTACAAGAAAAGTCAGGTGGATCAATAAACCACGTAAATATTTATCTACCCATTTAGTTAAATACTTCTCTGAATAAGAGTTCTTCACAAACAGAACATATTTTAATTTGCCTTGAAAGCATGGATATTTTATACATGATATTAAGTACACTAAGTTGATAGTCATGTCACCATATCCTTTAATTATTGATACTGTCACTTTATAATTTTCCGTTGTTAGTATTACCAGAGTTTCTCATTAATTTGTTGGTTTTCTTTTTGGTGGATTTTTCTGCCAAGAGAATGATGACACAACGTGAATGGCTTTTCAATTTATCATTTGAAATACTGTGGGTATTTTATTGACTAATTATATTCTGCTAATAAGTAAATTCAGATGCATTTTCTTCACTTTCTTTGTCAAACAAGAAAGAGACAAAAATAGAAGCAAAGCATTCTTCAATTTGCATTAGCATCTATCATTTTAGTCATGGACATCTTGTGTCAGTTTTTTATCTTCATGCTATTCTGCAATTTAGAGACCATGCAATAACATATACCACTGCATTGATGTCTTACGTGCAGTGATGTAGGTGTAGCATGAACACCTGGTTTTCCTTGTTTGGGCAGGTGTCAGAAGTATCTAAGCAGAAAGAGTACACATCAGTGTAGAACTTTTAATTTCAGGATCCAAGATTCTACTATTGTGATATCTTTTCACTTAACAAAGCTCTTTGTTTACCTAAAGGTAGCACATTTTCTTCTATTAAATTCAGCAATTAGGAAATGCAATGCTGTTCAATCTCTGCAATCATCTTCAAAAGCTTTAGGATGTGTCACTCAGTATATTACGCTCTCATCATTGCTTAACTGACATAAATTTAGTGATGTGAAACTATTTAAATATCTGTGAAATAAACATTATTTGAAGAATTAATTGATACATGGGTAGTTGTTTTTTAAAGACGATTCTATTATTTATTTTTTGGATAAACCAAATCTAAACATAATTGCATGAATATTAGTCAAAATGTTGTTATCTCTAAACTGAAAATGCAGCTCATTTTGTTTCCTATTTTATAATTGATTAAGTTTATTGGTATATTTTAAATATATATATATATATATATATATATATATAGTGATTATATTGATCATAGAGAATTTGTACAAGATATATTTTGATTCCTCTTTTTTTCCCAATCCCCTCTTTTCCTTTCAACCCATCAGAAGAGAATCATATTCTCAGTAACTTGATTGTGTATGTGGAAACAAAAATATACAGAAAGGTTCTACAACTAACAAGGTTGTAAAACATAAGGTATATGTAAAACAAAAGCTATGATTATATGGTAGCAATAAATATAAATTATAATGAAGTTTTAAGAAAAAACTATATTGGTGTATCTTTGTTGTAGTTTTTCAAGAAAAAAATTAAAATATACTATGTACATGTACCAACTCTCTGTGATAAATGTAATCCTTGTGTGCTGGAAAAATATTCTAATGATAGAGAAAAAATTTTAAAAACTAGTGCACATCTAGAATATTCCAGCATTGAGTTACTGGTTAGGAATAAGATTATGGGTCATTAGAACACAATATGGAGTCCAGAACTGGACTGAGAAATCTTACTTAACTTTCTGAATGAATGTAAAAGAAAGACCATTGAGTGTATAAAACATACACAAACCGTTACTAACGAGGGGAAAGGAAAGTTAAATTTGCATGCTAAACTTGTACTCAAATGAATTGATTAGTAAGATAATGTCAAATGTTAAAAACAGTTTAGAGTAACTGGCATTTTATCAGTTGCTGGTCAGAATATAAACTTGTACTACCTATTTTGGAAATCTCAACTGTTTCTTGAATAAAGTGAAATATGTACTTTTATTGTCATACAAAAATTTCAATGATGCCCAGATATAGTTAAAAATATATGCTCGGTGACTCAGTAATGAATGTTGTTAGTGACTTTATTCACAATGACAAAATATGGAAACAGCTCTATTGATTTTTAGTAGGTGAATGAATAAATGAAAAATGTGATATAACCATACAGTGGGAATGTATCTTGAAATAAAAGAAAGAAAACTAGTTCATGATAAAAAAAAAACCTGAAAATGCAAAACAGTATTGTACTATTAGCAAAAACAGGTAATGGATACTTATTTTTAATAGCCATTTGTGCTGTGGGAAATTTAATACTGTGCAGAAAGCCCAAAACAATGGAGCCATGATTTATTTAACATCAGATAATCTGACTACAAGACCCATTATTGTAAGTTTAGAAAATCACAATGAGTTAAGGAGTGAAAATGATTATCTATTAGCCCATACCAGAAACTGAAACATCAGCCCATCATGCAAACAAGTTAACAGGAGCAGAATTGCATGTATAAGCAAAATATGATTAACCACAGATCATCAACACAAGATCAATATTTATAACAACATATACAGAGGCAGTAAATATGGGTTAAATAACTTTTAAAGTAAGAATTTTTCATTGATCTTTTGCCATTGCTTTTTTTCTCTTCCTTTTCTAAATATGTTTATGGCTCCAAGTTTTATACTTTTTTGGATGTTCAAAAAGTCATTTTTTGTTTTTACATGTTTTCCTTGTTTCCAAAAGGAGCTATCTTCAGAGGGTACTTGAGATGGAGAGCACAGAGTCTTGTTTCAGGCTAGATAGTGATCTATACTTTTAAATGTGAACTTGTTAGTTTTGTTTCTTACTAGATAATATCTCTATAAAATATTCAACTGTGTGGAATATATTTGTACTCTATGGAGAGTGTT